>PVHY01024338.1:0-19754 GCA_004024945.1 Uropsilus gracilis
TTTTTTTTTTTTTTTTTTTTTTTTTGAGACTAGGTCTCGCAATTTTTGCCCATGGAACCCCAGGCTCTCGTTGCCCGGGGTACCATAGACTCAAGCAATCCCCAGCCTCAGCTTCCCAGGTAGCTGGGATGACAGGCATGCACCACCACGCCCAGCTATATTTTTGGAACTAGGTCTCGCTACGGGCCCCAAGCGGGACTCGAACCGCGATCCCTAGCCCCAGCCGCTTCATAGGCTAAAGCTTACAGGCACGAGCCACCGTGCCCGGCCTGAAAAGCTGCTTTTAGTGATGATATGACTGTGAGTTTTACTTTGGACATGGAATTTTCTAATCTAACATAAAAGGGACTTTCTTACACATGATGTTTAAATCAAAATCCTAAAGGGAAAAAATAACCACTGGACCGTCTCACTTATATGTGGAATGTAGAGAAACCAAGCAAAAGGTCAAGAAAAGAGTCAAAACTAGCAAGCTGACCATAGAACAGAGGCATCTAGAAAAGGGGGGAGGAGAACGGAGGAAAGAACAGAGGAGGGACAAGCACAAGGGTACATGGTGACAGCTCATGGATGACAGGGAAAACAATGGGGACCACGCAAAGTAAAAAAAAAAAGGCTGAATTAAAAGTGTTTCGACAATTTTAAGCTGATGTTTCTGCTTTCGCTTCTGAAAGCACAGGTACATACCTGCGCCTCTAAGCCACTTGGCTGAAACAAGGGCAAAGTAGAAATGTGGCTGTGTGGTCAGGTGGGACTCTGAGGCAAAAAATGGCAGTTGTGCTGGGAGACATTTCAGGGGCGCCCTGCCACCCTTGGGCTGGGGGAGGAGACATTGGGACCAGACATGGGCATGTTACAAATGCTGACTCTGGCCAGCCCAAGGTTCAGGCTGTAGCAGGCTTCTCCTTCAAGGTCTGAATAGCTTTTTAAAAAAATTAATCTTGTTATCAGATGCCCATGTTAAGATGACTGTGGAATCCATCCACACAGAGTGGCCTGGGGGTATCTCATTTTCCTTAACTCCAGTAGGAAACAAATGAAGAGTACTCTCCAGAATCAAGAGGACATGTGTGCCTGGATCCCCATGAGTGCCATGAGCACCTTGCTGCTGCAATGAGAGCCCAGCCTGGGGGTCTGGGCGTGGCACCCCGAGTGTCCAGCCCAGCTCCAGCAGAGCTCCAACAGCAAACTCAGCAGCTGGAGGAAGCAGATAGGACCACAGGTTCTATTTATTTAAATGCCCCATTACTTTTAGCAAAATTATTTCCTGACATCCCAAATGACACCTCTATTTTTTTATTTCCCAAGACCTTATTCTCCCTGGCACTCTGCTCCCCACCTTCTGCAAGCCACCCAGTCCTGACTGCAGCCTCCCACCAGCATCCACCAAGCACTGAAATGCCACCAGCATGCTGATATGCTAGAATTCCCAGCCTGCATAGACCATTTACAGCTCCCACAGGCAAAGTTGGGGGTGGGGGCGCTCAAGTTGCTGTCAGACCTGCTGCTGCTTCCCAGCATGTCATCCAGCAGCAGCAAGTAGTGGGCCTTTGTTCACACCTCCTCCCCTGCTGCATTCTCCTGGGACCTCATGAACCTCTCCTCTGTGTGGGTATATTGGGGAGAGGGGTGGATTTTCATGACCAGAAGCCCCAAGTGCTGACAATTTGTTCTGGATTCTACCCAAACATCACAGATCACTATGATGACATTGTTTTATGGATTCAAATGTTACAAATAAAGTAAAAATAAAATGGAAATACCTCCTGATTCCAGATAATATGGTGTAATAAAGCAAAACAGAAGCCTGACACCACATCTAAGCTGTCTTGGAAACAGTAGGGGGACCAAGAGAGTAGACAGGCTGTGTGGCAAGCTGGAAGCCTCTTGGGGAGATGTCCTTCCTGGTAGAGTCTACAGCTCGGCCACGCCTGTGGTTTTAAAGATGGTGACACAGCAATCACCAGGAAAAGACATACCAGAGACAAGGAAGGATGGTCTCCAAGAATGTGCTCGCCCTCCAAAGAGTCTATCAGCAGAAACTGTTCCTCAAACCCGTTGTTTGGATGGAGAACAGACAGCATGATAAAGCAGAAGATGACCAAGAAACCCAGTTGGCCCAGACCTCAGCTATCTGTTAGCACCACCACCCCTGAATGCTGTCTGGCACTTTTATTTGGTGTTATTAATATTTGTATACTTGTCCCTAGTAAGTCTAGAATTTATGCTAAGGGAATAAGTAGCTGGAAAGGGGGTGAGTCCCAGGTATGACTTGCATCCTTTTATTTACTAGAGAAATAACTGTGGGAGCAGTCTAAATTTCCCACAATACAGAAATACACAAAATGGAACTATATGTTATAAACTTAAAAGAAATCATGACTTAAAAAATGAAAAAGAGGGACATTAGACAATATTAAAAAATTAAGGAATGTGAACATAACGCTAAACTTCAGTTTAAAAGAGAAAAAAAAGGAAAAGAATATGAGAAAAAGATCAGGCAGGAACAGACTAAGATGTATTATTCTCAACTATTTGTAAGGCGTCATCTGAAGACACACCACACACATAGCAATGGGCAGGAGGTCCCCTCCAGGCAGGCCCCCATGACTGTCTCCCCGCCCAACCTGCACTCACCGCTCTCGGTGCCTCAGGATCTTGCACAAGATGACACTGATCAAGCAAATAAGAAGGATGAAGCCCGATGAAAGACCTAGAAAACAGCTGAGTGTGGGAGGATGGCAAAGGGGGGAAGTGGATGTGGCCTGCACACCTGTCCCCTCTTGCAACACCAACCCTGGCCCAAGGCACCTCACCAGACTGGCAGACCAGTGCCCCCTACCCCGGATCCTGAGCCAAGTGTCTGTTGGGGTCGCTGCTCTTTTGGTTCCACTGGTGACATTCTGTGCCCTCCCCACTGCACTGACTCTAAGCTGTGAGATATTCCTGGACAGCAGGACAAGCAGTCCCTCTGACCAGGGCCAGCCTGGGCACAAAGTGGGAACTTGCATCGCCCAGCTTCTCATGCAAAAGTGGGCTGAGTCATGTACTTGACTTTGCCCCAAGAAGAGTCTGCAAGATGAGGCACCTGTGGGCAGCAGCTCTGACCTCCACAAAGGGCTGTCCCAATGGGCCAGCATGAGAAAGATAATTGGCCAGGAGATGGGCCTTGGATTCCCTGCAAGCCATCAGTAGGACTTTCTTCAGTTTTAAGAAAACTTACCAGTCAGAAGAGGAACAAGTGAACCTGAGGAGAAGGCGAAATCACAGAAACATCAGTCGAACCACATGGCCGAAGAACTCCCCTGTCCCGCCAACCTTCTGGAAGTTGACCCCCACCCTCTGAGTCACTCTCCCTGTATTTCTTAAGTGACAATCCCAAATCCCATGGACTTTCATTCAGCTGGAGTGGTGAATTGATGAGGAAAACCAGCACAGCCAGTTTTGCAGCAGGATGTCTGTTTAGGTGAGTAGCCTACCCCACAAGGCCGGCCAGGTGTGCAGTGGGGCTCTTGTCCTCTACTCCCCGCAGCCCTACACCTGCTTCAGCTGTCTTCCTTCCCCAGCTGCCAGGGTGAGCATGCCCTATCGGAACTGCCTGCCTGGCAGCAAGCGTGTGGTCCCTGCCCGCTCCACCTGGATCACCTACCTTGGGACCGGCACTCGGCCAGGGGCGGGTCCCACCGGTGGTTGTCCTGGCACTGGCTCTGGGAGCTGCCCTCCAATGTGTACCCATCCTCACACTCCACAGTGACAATGGCCCCATACTGATACGTCCGCTGGGCCCCCCGCAGGTGTGCTGGGAAGCTGCAGTTCACCTCTGGAAGGAGAGGACCCCTTTAGCGCTGGCTCTTCTGCAGCCTTGGGCCAGAAAGCCGCAGCCCCCACGAAGGGAAGCCTGAGACACCTTGACTGCCAATTACTAGTCCAGATCATTCTCCCCTCTGCCCCCAAATGCAGCCCCCTTGGCAGTGGTAGGGGCTGGGCACTGCTACACCATGTATCCCTTCAAGCTGCAGCTCTGCCCACGACTCCCACACAGACACCCCTATCCCGAGCGCACAGTGAGCCTGTGCACTTAGGTGGCATGGTGGCTCCGGCTCAGAGCCCGTGACTCTGGGTAAGTGGCAAACCTGTGGGCTGAGGTTCCCACTGTGGTATAGATATGTGATGGCAGGTTTGGCCAGGGCAAGCAGCACCACCTTGCAGAGGCTGAGTCCCCCCCACTTCTGCCTGTGAATCACCCCACTCATGTGTGTTCCTGATGGTGGAGGCAACCCTCTTACAAAGACAGAACAGTGCAAGTGATGCTTTGCAATGCCGTGCCCATGGCCCCACCATCCCGAGGACCAGCACCAATAGGTGGTGGCTCTAGTTTCGGTCAGCACATGCTTGGGTGACTGGCCTGCCACTGTGCGATTCAGCCTTCAGCTTTGAGTTCACACAGGCTGCAACTCCCTCGATCGCTTGGCAGATGACAGCCTAGAGCCAGACCTCTGGGTTCGTGGCGCTCATATTCCCAGTGGATCAAATACATTCAGTGAAACAGATGCACTGCTGCTGACTGAGAGTAGCCACTGGGTGTGGCAGGCAGGTGTGGGGGTGAGAAGCAGGACTCACCTGTGCAGGCAGGCACGGGAGGGCTCCAGACCCCCTCGTGTGTGCAGAATAACTGTGCCGCCCCCACCAGCAGGTAGCCCTGATGGCAGCTGTACAGCACCGACGCCCCTGGGGGGAACCGGGCATCATCTCCACCAGTGTGGTTGCCATTGGGGATCTGCGGCGGATGGTGACATCCGGAGGAGGCTTGGACATCAGGAGAGAGGTGTTAACTCAGAGGGAGCAGGCCAGCCTGTCCCGGCAGTGGGAGGCGGCTTCTGTGAACTACCTGGCTGGGACCCAGCAGTGGCAGCTTCGCTCTTAGCGCCCCCACCCCCCATGTTAGCTGAACAGTTCTGGACAGAGGTGGGCTTGCAATGCGTGATTTGAGAAAACATGCCAGCGTGCCAATAACTGCTGCCTGTGATCAGAAGCACTGGAGGGAGAGCAGAAGGTTGCCTGGCCAAGAGGGACTGCCTGGCAGGTCAGAGGCCAGCAAGGAGGTTGGGGTGGGAACTGACAGAGGGCAGGCAGCATGGGGTCTTGCTCATGCACAAGGGGTGAGGTCTCACCAGGGGTAGCATGCCGCACTGGCCAGGAGACGGCGCTGTGAGCCGAGTCTCCTCCAGCCCCTGTGGGCAGAGGGTCCCCAACAGCAGTGAGACTCTGGAGTACACCTGCCTTCCACAGGCCAGTGGGCTGACGGTTGTGCTCCCCTCCACCCCTTACCCACTCATGCCTCGGCTCAGAGCCAGCTCCCCTCAGCTTGCTACCCCCGTCCCAAACACCAGCCTCCTGCAGCAAAAGGCTTCTATTCTCAGCTAAGGAAACGTGAAGCCCAGCCTCACCCAACCGAATGCTGAGCCTGCCGCACCTGAAGCACGCACTCACACGCAGCCTCCATCGCACCCCCACCCCCACCTACCCTGCGGCTTACCCTCCTTGATGCACATTGGCACCCCTGGCACCCACGCCGGCGCCCCCAGACCACTACTGTGGCACCGGATCACGTGACTGCCGTTCATGATGAAGCCAGGGTTGCAGGCCACGAGCACCATGTCGTTGTGTGAGTATGGAGGGTCAGTGCCGTTCAGCGTGTGCCCATGCTTCACCTCAGGGTTGGGGCAGTAGATGGTGCGTGGCGGCAGCTCGCAGCGCGGGGCAGGCCCACTCCAGGAGCCCTGCCCCGCAGTGCCACAGCGCAAGACTGGCTCCCCCAGCAGGGAGAAGCCTGGGTCACATGTGTAGGAGACTTCCTGGCCGTACAGAAAGGGTTGCCCCGATGACCCAGTGTGCTGCCCATGGCTGATGGCTGGCGGTGGCTGACAGTAGATAGCTGTGGAGAGCCAGAGGCCACCCTGAGGTGATGCCAGTGCTGGGAGGAGCCCCGCCCACCACACAGCCCTGGCTCCAGAGCCTGCGCCAAGCCACCCTCACAACAGCTTCACCCACCTTCCAACAGCAGGTAGCACACTTATGCCCCAAGTAGAGCAATGCAGTAGAGAGGAAGGTGGCCTGCCATGTAGACTGTCTGGAAGCCAGCCCTCGGCCTCAACTGCCTGCACGTCAGCTGAGCCTTTTGAGTTACCTTCACAGCGAGGGAGACGCTGGAACCAGACCCCACTCCCAGCATCCTGGCACTGCTGATAAGTATGCCGCACCAGCTGTTGCCTGCAGAGAGATGGTGCAGTCCTGACCACAAAGATGGGGACCTCTGAATGGGCTGCAGTAAAACCTGAGTCTGGGGGCCTCCTCAGAGGGGTGCCTTCCCGGCCACCTGGGAAACAAGGTGCTGCTGGGATGCCCCGAGGGGTGTGCTCATTGAGCCCAGGGCCCCAGGGTGGCAGGGAGAGTACAGGGTTTCTGGAGACTCAGCCCACTCACCCATCTGGGCAGGAGGTGTTGACTGTGACCACGTGGGCCCCTGGGGGCGGCTCCTGCAGCTCTTTGCCCACAGGTTGACATGGGATTTCTGGAAGAGCAGAGTTGCGTCACTCCCAGCCACCCACCAGTACGCACAGGGACAATTGAAGTGGCAGTACCTTCACACCGAGGGCCAGAGGGGCTCCAGGTGCCTGACGGTGCACAGCGGCTGTAGGTGCTGCCCACGAGCACGTACCCAGGGTTGCAGCTGTAGTTCACTTGCGTCCCAGGGACAAAGAGTGCCTGGCTGGCGCCCGAGTGCCAGCCGTGGGGGAGCCCAGGTGGCAGCCCGCAGCCTGAGGAGACACTCCCTCCTGAGCCCAGAGCAGGGTGCTGGCTGCTCTCCCATCCCCTAACCCCCTGCATGGGTGGGAGCACCAGGGCCAGAGACACCAGGGCCAGAGCGAGGGGCCAGGGTAGGGCTCGAGGCTCCATGAAGAGTGACCTGTTGATGCCGCTTGGCAGAGCTGAACCCAGGGCGTTGCATGAAGAGCTTGCCCGGCAGCAGAGCAGAAGGACCTTCATCCATGACTCCAGTTTGGGGGAGACGATAGATACACAAGGAAACAAGCACTTCGTTTTCCCCCAGTGACCTTTACCTTTTTCACAGACGGGTATTTCGGGGCCCCAGGAGCTGTCGGCTCTGCAGCGAATCTGACGGCTGCCCTTCAGAGTGAAGCCGGGGTCACACTGAAAGGTTATGCTGTCATTATAGGAGTAGGCGGCCTTGAGACCGGACACCTGGCGCCCGTGGGCCACGCTGACAGGTAGGCAGTGTGCAGCAGGCAGGGTAAGTCGGCAGACAGGGGCTGGGCCGCTCCAGACACCCTGGCGCTGGTCCAGGCTGGTGCAGCGAAGGATGGGCTGGCCGAGGAGCTCAAAGTCCACGCCTGGTTCCGGTCCACGGCGGCACACATAGGTGACCATGGTGCCATATGGGACCTTTTCCCTGGTGCTGCCCGTGTGTGACCCATCGAGGATGGCAGGGGGTGGCGGGCAGGTGATTTCTGCAGAAATGAGAAGTCAGACTGTCTTCCCTCCAGGATCAGACACCAGAGCCAAGTATCCAAGCAGATGTGGGCCTGTGCTTCCCAAGATGTTATGGGGACAGGGTCGGATGGTGGAACCTGTCTTGGAGTATGTTTCTGGGGAAAGTTCACTGCGTGGAGTCTTTGTTAACGGTGAACATGTACATCAGCATGTCATGAGGCAGAAGGGCCCAGTAGTAAGTTATCTATTCAAAGTGTTCTTTTTTAAGTCACTGGTTGGTCACAGGGCTGAGCATGCTGGCCCAGCCCCCACTCAGGCTCAGGGGAGGCAGCAAGCAAGACACGGCAGTTTTCTCTATTATGCATGTGAGATGTCTCTCCCTATGATAACTCCCCAGTCTGCAGTTGTGCTCATGTCACATGCCAGAGGCAGAGATGTCACAGAAACTGCCCAAAGCTCAGAGGAACGGCGTGAATCCAGAACCAACACTGGTGCTCAAGTCAAGGGTGGGGGCCCCCAACCCACAGCCTTAATGTCTCACTGATCCTGAACCACACAGGAAAACCTGTAGCTACGTCACTTGGGAGGTTGCCTTGAAGGAGGTCACAGTGGTGTCAGCTGCCACCAGAGCTGGAGTGGGCTCTGATCCTGAAGCCATACCCCCAGGGTCTCACTGCCTGCATCCCCACCCTGCTCACCTTCACACAGCCTCGTCTCCAGGAACCACAGGGGGGGTCCTTGGCACCCCTGGAAGGCACTGCCCGCAAGCCGGTACCTGTAGACAAAGGGCTTATCAGGCCCAGCTGCTGTGGGATGCGTGTCTGCACAGGTGGAGAGCTGGCAGCTCTGACTTTGTGTCCAGGTAGACCCCCCCACTCACCCCTCCTCGCAAGAAGCGTTCACTGCCGCCCTGACAAACTGGCCATGGGGCCTCGCGAAGACCTTCTTGCCTACGGGGTCACATTCCGCCACTGGGGAGAGAAGCCGGCTTGAGCGTCCACTCTGGGACCCAGGCCTGCAACCCACCAGCCCTGCCCTCAAAGCCCACACCTCTGCATCTGGGGATGGCAGGCATCCATTCGCCATCGGGAGTGCAGCGGATGGTCCCCTCGCTCTCCAGCTCATGGCCAGGCATGCAGCTATAGGTCACGGACGCCCCGGGTGGGAAGCGCAGCTGGCCTCTCTCCTTCTTGTGCCCGTTGAGGATCTCAGGAGGAGCCTGGCACTCTGAGGAAGGGGACAGGTTCCTGAGGTGGACAGCTAGGGGTGGGCAAACATGGCACCTAGGGACCCTGATGCCCACCGGTGACCTCAACCCTTGCCTGGGGTGCTAAGGCAGCTGCTATTTGGCCCAGGTCCCACTGGCCCTCTGGCTCCCCCCTTCTTCCCAGGAAGTCACCCCAAAATCTTCTAAAGGGGATTCTGATTGAGTCCTGAGTGGAGTTTTGCTGACTGACCTTATGAGAATCAGTGAAGACAGACAGCTTTTTGCCCATTTTCCCCTAAAGATAAGGGCAACTCAGTTCTCTCTTGTCTATCCCCACTGTCCCAGGAAAGGAACCAGGGCCTACTGTACGGTTCTGCTCCCTGTCCTGGCACAGGTGTGGGCACTGAGCATGGTCAGCCTGCTTCCCTCCAGGCCACTCCTGGCTGGTGACACACACACACCCTTTTCACATTCCGGGGCAGGCGGCTCCCAGGTGCCGCGGGCTGTGCAGCGGGCGCCAGGACTACCCTTCAGGGAGAAACCAGCCTCGCAGGTGAACAGCACGGTGTCATTGTAGGAGTAGTGCTCCTTTTTCCCGGACTGCACCCAGCCTCTTCGGACCCTGGGCGCAGGGCACCGCAGAGGGGCAGAGAGCTGGCAGTGGGGTACTGAGCCATTCCAGAGCCCTGACCCCTGGCCGTCAGAGACACAGTGGCGCGTGCTCGCCCCCTGGAGCACAAAAGACACCCCTTCTTCGGGTCCTGGGTCACAGGTGTAGGTGACTGTGCTTCCCAGTGGAGCAGGCCCCAAGGGGTGACCCGTGGGTCTTCCATGGAGGATGGGAGGCGGTGGAGGGCAGAGAATTTCTGGAGAAACATGGGAGATAAGACTGCATTACCCTGGGTACCAGGAGGCATCAAGCACCCCAGGGCCCTGCACCCACGTTTCCCACAAGTGTGATGGTTCCCCTCAGCACTAAGAGCATCTCCACAGCCAGCAGTAACACTGGACTCCTCTACTGTGCAGCGGGGAGGAGGTGGACCAGGCATGGGCTCATCCCCTGCAACTTCAGCATCCAGGCCCAGCTGCTCACCTCCTGGTGATGGAGCGGCCCTTCCATCTCACCTCCCACTTCCCTCGTTTGCTCCTAGAGCCAGAGGCACATCAGATTCACTTTCCGAGCTTGGGGGGGGGGGCATGGACTCCATGATCCAGGCACCTTACCCCCCACGGCCATGTGCTAAGCCACCCATCCCTGGGGTCTCATGATTGATGCGGGTGGGTCAGATCCTCTGTCACCAGAGAGAATGCCTCTCACCCAGGCTGGGTCTGAATGTTGCCCTGGTGACAGGCCCACTCCGGCCCTGGGGCCCAAACTTTCTTCAGTGACCTAGCAGAAGTCACCTTCCTGCTAGCAAGGCATAGGGGGCTCCAAGAGTGTGGGGAACTGTGGGAAGGAACCAAGGATGGAGAAAGGATATTTCTTGTGAACCCCCATCCCAAGACTCCAGATGGTGATGGAAGTTGTAAAGTAGTCACAATCTCAGCTGTGTTCAAGTCTGTCTGTCTGTCTGCCTCTGACCCTTGCGAGGATATCTGTATGGCCAGATGTGAGTCTGCAGTGTCCAGGGCAGGGAACACCGCTGCCTTGGAGCTGGGAGGAGCCCTGAGCCTCCAAATGGACTCTGCTCTACAGTGTCTTCAAGGCCAAGCTAGGCCTGAACCTTGGTGCAGACTTGAGACATGACCAGGCCCTGGAAGAGGCCGCATGGCATCACCTACCTTCACAAATGGGCATCCTGGTCCATGTGGCCTGCTGTTCAACCACCACACACTTGCTGGAAGGCTGACCTTGTAGCCAGTACCTGGGGACAACAACAATAGTCAGCATGCGCCCACCTGGGCACTGCCCTGGGTTCCCCTACTCCAGCCCAGTTCCACTTCCACTCCTAGAGAGGTGCCAGGCATGTGCCACTCACCCAGGGTTACAGTGAAAGGTCATGGTCTCGCCCACACGCAGACTTGAGGGACCCTGGACCTGCCCGTTGGAAAATGGTCCCGGGGGCGGACACCGAGGCTCTGGAAGAGTCGGTGAGGGTGAGCAGGGCTGGCACTGCAATGGGCAGCCCCAGCCCCGGGGTGCACCCAGTCAGTACCTTGACACGTGGGGGGGGCAGCACTCCACTCTCCCAAGGACAGACAACTGAGGGTCTTTTGTCCTTGCAGCAGGTAACCGTGTTCGCAGCTGTAGGTCACGGACTGTCCCAACGTGAAGGTACCCATATTCTCTCCTGTGTGCTGTCCGTTGGGGATGGCGGGGAGTGGGGGACACTCCTTGGGGATATCTGGATACAGGCGGGGGCAGTTTTCAGAGGTACAGCCTGAACTCCTGGGTCTGGCCTTGGGCTTGGGCCACACCCGAGGCCTGGCCACCAAGTTTGTCCTACATCTCCTGCCCGCCTCTCAAGAGCCAATAGGCAGGTGCAAGAGCAGCCCGTCTACACCGCAAGCAGATCATCACATTTGTCCTGTGGAAATGCCCCACAACAAACAATGTCTCTTTGGACCCATAGGCCCCTTGGCCCCTCAGTCTGGCTTGAGTTGGGGGTTGTCACCACACATTGGTTCCTCGGGGGTGGGGTCCTGTGGGGCACACCTGGCTGCCCTCCACTGGCTGGCTGGCTCCCATGCTCACTCGGCATCTCCCCACCCCCAAGGCAGTACATCTAGCTAAAGAGAGAATGCCATTTTCTTCCGAACTTAATCTTTTTTCCAATTTTTAAATTGAGTTCAAATTGATTCCTATTGTCCTTTGAGAAAGTCTAAGTGTTGAGGGTGTAACGTTCATCAATAGGCTGTCTCTGTGCATGGTTTGCTTTGAGTTTCAGCAGGAAAATGGACCAAAGCAGACGAAATGGACTCGAAGATCTTACAGGCATTCTTCTTTTCAAAACCGCCTGCCTCGAAGTGTTTGTAGAGCTGACTTGGGAAGATGGA
This sequence comes from Uropsilus gracilis, assembly GCA_004024945.1. Taxonomy (NCBI): domain Eukaryota; kingdom Metazoa; phylum Chordata; class Mammalia; order Eulipotyphla; family Talpidae; genus Uropsilus; species Uropsilus gracilis. The sequence continues at coordinate 11,717 of PVHY01024338.1, forward strand.
GAACTGTGCAGACAGACATTTCTAGAGAGACCCAGACCCCATCTCTGCCAGCTCCTTTTGGTGCCGCTGGACTGTGAGTGCTCAGAGACATTCACTGCTAGGCCTTATCCCTCATTTCAACAGCAGCACTGCTACCTGGTCTGGAGCTGCCGATTCCCATAGCACTCTGCCTTCCTTCCACACCTCACACCTTCTATCCTCTGCCTGAGGCTGCCAAGTGAGCATGAGCATCCCACCACAAATGAGAATGAGCCCCACTCTTCCCAGGAGACCTGCAACCCCCACCTGATCTCTTCCTGCAGACCCCCCAGAATTGGCCCAAGTGGGTTAGGGCATTTGGGTCACTCACCACTTTCACAGGTGGGCAGTGGGTTTGGGCCCCATGTGCTATTTGACAGGCACCACACGGTCTTGTTTCCCTTCATGGTCAAGTTCTCCTTACAGGTGAACATCACCTTATCACCGTGCCTGTAGGGTGGTCGGAACCTCTTATCTCTGGAGGCGCCAGGGACAGTGGGCTCCTTGCATTTTGCCAGTCTGTTGTAAGCCTCGCACATGGGGATGGCTTTGTCCCAGACACCAGTCTTCTGGTCTTTAGTGACACAGAGAAGAATCGACTCTCCGATGAGGCGGAAGGAGTATAAGCACCGGTAACTCACCACGCTGCCCACCTCTACCTGGCCAGAAGTGTAGCTGTTCCGGCCATTTTCAAGAGCAGGAGGAGGGTTGCAAGATATTCCTGGAAAACAGAGGAGAAATGAGGTCATTGTAATGTGTAATCATGACAACAAAGACATTCACATTTAAGCCCATGTAAGCATGTCACTTTCCAGAAACAGACACATCAATGCACGTGATTGATTTTCAACTCGATGGTTCTGCCTATCTCTAAGCTCCTGCTTCTCACTCTCCTCCTGGTCTCAGCAAACCTATCAAAACAGCGACCCATACCCAGAGCCAAGAGGACAGTGAGACAGGATTCACCCAACCGCCAGGCACTCATCGGCTTAGACGATGATCTTGAAAAGTGATCGAGGTTTATCTTAAAAGACTAAAAGTGGAACCATCATCACAACCCAGCCACCCCAGTCTTGGACCTCAACCCAAAGAACACAAAACCATCCAAGCAGAAAACAGCATGTTCTCCAATAACACAGCGCCTTTTACAGTAACTGGACACAGAAGCGACAAATGCCCAGCAAGAGGTGACGGGTCCAAGCAGGCGTGGGTGGCCACACTGTGGAGCGCCCCAGCCACCAGGAGGGCAAATGCTGTCAAACAGGATTCACGACGACCGAGATAAAAGTTGGACGTGTACATACAGATAGTTTGATAAAGTAAAACATCTATGAAAATTCATGGACACTAGGGGATGTCGGAGTGGAAGGAAACAAAACAAGAAGAAATGTAACTAATGAAACAAGAGGAAATCTGTGTCAACTGCATGCTAATCACGGATTTGGGTCCAAACTCCCCCAAGGCTATGCTGTGTGTCCTGGCAGCTGGCCGGCCCGAGTCTCAGCTTCCCAAACAGTGATGCAGGGAGAAGTAGCACCCAGGCCAAGCCAAACACCTGGGAATACTGACACTTAAGGGCCCCCAGGGACACCTCACGCCCGAATGCCAGATGCGCTGCTGCCTACGGCGGGAGCATACAGCCCACCCCCCAACACTGCCTGCCTGCAGAGGCCACACCTCAGAGCCTCAGAGCGCTCATACACGGAGAATGCAAGCCTGCATCCATGGCATGAGCTTGACCCAAGCCAGCACTCAGAACATCCAGGGAAGGGAAAACACACAGCGGGTAAGAGGCCACTGCTGAAGCGCGTGGAACACACCAAAAGTCAAGTGGCGGGACTCATGCCTGATGATTTCCACTTCTACTCACGTTCACAGACAGGGAATAATGGGTGACTCCACGCCACTGTCATGCCTGCTGGGACACACTGACTGGCAGGATCGCCGCGTAACCGGAACCTGAGAGCATGGGGGGCAACTCGTCACCTGACAGCCCCTCTGAGGCAGCTGGCCCCCTAGGGACCTGTGCACTGGCCCCTGCAGCATGAGGAAAGTGTCCGAGGCTTTGAGAGGCAGCTGGGCTGTAGGGGGAGGGGGGAGGAGAGTGCCTTGGACCAAGGGAAACCCTTGCAACCATGTTCTTCTGTTTCAGACCCTTTCCTCCTAGACTCCATCCAGATAGCCAAGTTGTGTAGACCATTTCAAAGGGAAAACATCTCAGTCGCTAGTGAGGAATACACCTTGTTCTCTGTGCACCCCAAGGTCCCTGCTGCCCCCCACCCGCTCATTCTCCTGACCCAGCCTGCCTCTCTCTCAAGTGTTGCTCCTCCCACAGCCGGATAAACTGCTAGGAGAAAGCCAGCATTTGCTCAATAGCACTCTTAGTTGAGGGAGGTGCAGGGGTAGAAGGAGAACATCGACTCTCTCAAACGACCTGGGCCATGCTTTGCTGAGGGGCCAGGTGGGTTCATGCGCCTGACCAACCTCACACTCACCCCTTGTCACAAATAAAGAACACCTCAGCCCCCAGCTGGAGGTTAGGGGGAGCCACCACGCGGCCGTTGGGAAGCTGGGTGGGAATGGCGGTGCATGACTGGACTAGAAGAGAAGAGAGGGAGCTGGCCAAGGCACCCAGGGAAGGGCGAGCTCCCGGGATGGGCAGCACCTGGCACCTTCACAGTGGGGGCCATCGTGACTCCAGGCCCCCGAGGCCAGGCACTTCAATGGATTTGTCCCGCTGAGAGTGTAGCCAGGCTCACAGCTGTAGGCCACCTCTCGCCCAAGGGTGAAGAGCTCCTCATGCCCGGCGTTGTGGCTGCCATGAGGTATGTGCGGAGGTGGTGGGCAACCTAGAGAGAGAATGGGCTCGAAGCTTTTTATTTCTGGAGTTAGGACTTGCTACTCTACAAGCTTGGGGCTGGCAGGGGTAAGACGGACCTAAGGCCAGGCAGGGACCCCAAGGCTGACACAGTGTCTCTCAGAGGAGAGGAAAAAGCAACTCTGATCCCCTTGGCCTACAGGGAGCATGGCCGGGAGCCAAGCCACTGAGAGACACTTCCCCCAGAAGTCTACCTTTCTCCCTGCTCCTAAAACCAGGGCCTTGCTAAGGGCCAATGAAACTCAATCTTAATTTCAGTCTTCTCTGAAGTCTCTGTTTTGCAACACGAGGAGACATTACACGACAGCACAGTGTCTAGGCTCATCTGCAACGAATTCCAGCCAACTTCCCCAGCCAACAGGTAGAACCAAGAGTTTGTCATATTGCTATTTCAATACAGAAGTCATCATATATATTTGAAGAGAAAAGTCTTCATTCTGCGGTTCTGACAGCACACACGTATCTGCAGCACCTCCGTGTTCCCTCTGTTAATACTGATCTAGGTGTCCTAGGATGACTTCCCACCCCTTCCACATTCAGTCGCTACTTCTAGAGCTCACTTTCAAATTCCAAGTTGGGACTCAGGGCCCCGTGTGATACCCCTCCCTCCAGGCGTGCTGGCCTCTGCCCCCCACCCCGGCCTTAAGCCTGTTCCCACCCACTCACCCTGGAGGCACCGAGGCAGTGGGGGGCTCCAGTTGCCATCCTCCTGGCACCGGGCCATGTTGCTGCCTCGCATGGTAAAGCCGGGCCGACATGAGAACATCACGGAGTCCGCAGATGAGAAGGAGCGTCTGAACCCGGACACCATGAGCCCGTTCTCAACCTCTGGGAACGGGCACTTGACAAGGGGTATGCAGCTCGGGGCGGAGCCGCTCCACTCACCAACCCTGCCGCCGTAGCTGGTGCAGTGCAGGGACTTGTCCCCTACCAGGTGGAACAGCTTCTCCCCCCTTGGCCCCACGTTGCACCGGTAGGTCACCACCATCCCATAGGAGAAGCTGTCTGCATTGCCGCTGCTAATATGCCCGTTGGCGATGGCGGGGGGTGATGGGCAAGGGATGGCTTTTGGGGGGGCAGGGAGGTGGGAGAAGACATTTCAAAGTTACACATATTCTGGGAGCTTTGTCTCCCCTCTTCTAAACCAGACTTCAGCTCAGCCAACGATTCATTGACATTGCCGAAATCCCGTTCTTCCAGGATGCTCCATTGGGAGTTCAGCCAGGCAGGGGACCCCAGAGCTGGCTGACAAAAACCCAGACAGACAGAGGCTGTATCCCAGTCCCCAGGACACAGCTGAGCCCGCTAATGGCACTGGGGCCTTTTTGTCTCACCAGAGATGAAGCACCACCGTGAGGTGTAGGGCCGGTCTTGGGGGAAAGCCTATGCTGGGAGTGAAAGGGCTGACCCTCAAGGGCAACCAAAGAACAGTCACAGCAGAGGGTGGGCTGAGGTGCGTGGAGCAGACGGATGGATGGACAGATGAACTTCTGTGAGTGGACCCACCTACACCTGGCAACCCTCGGGGGCTTCTCTGGGTGAGGTGCCCAGCTTCCCCGAGACAGGCTTCTATGGGCATGAGGCGAGGCCATCTTACTCACACTCGCAGATGGGCATTTCTGCATCCCAGGTCACAGTCTTGCCCAAGACAACGCAGTTGGCAGTTGAGTCACCAATGAGGCGATACCTAAAGGCGAGAGACAGCAGCATCTCCCAGCTGGACTCAGGTCCAAGAATGCTCAGCTCTTGTCCAGGAAGAGTGGCGAGAAGGGAGATGTCACCACCACAGATAGTGGCAGCTCAGGCAATGAACGGTGGCCTCCGGCCGGTGACACTAGAGAACTCAAGCTGGGTGAGAGGAGCCTGAGTGTGGTTCTCCCAGGGGAGCCTCTTCAGAGGCCACCCAAGAGCCTTGCGGCCTCTTGACTGAGAAGTTGTGGCTCAGACGGCTTTGGGGGGGGTGGACAGTCCCTAGGGGAAGCCACTTTTTATGAGTCCCGGGGCCTCGAGACAGTGCCTACCAACTCACCCTTCATCACAAGAGTATGTGATTCTTGACCCGAACTCCAGCCCCAAGGGGGCTAAGACAGAGCCGTGGAGGAGTTCTCCAGGACTCACACAGGACTTACCTACAAGGAAAGCGAGGCATAGCTGGAGCTGAGACTTGGGGGATACTCTGCTTTAGATCCAGCCCCCAACTGCACCATCAGCACTCACTCAGAGGGGCGCTTATATCTACAGGGTTTCCACCCTCCCTAAGGAACAGTCAGCCCCAGGCTCTATTCTGATTGTGACCCTGCTGTGTCAGCCACCATTCATCACCTCCACTTCCCCTTTATACATTCTGTGAGTCGGTGGCATTCCGACCAAGTGTGCCGGCTCAGAAAGAAACCCAGACATCATCTCTGGAGCTCAACTGTACTCAGAACTTTTCTCAATTCAGAAGCCACATTTTAATGACTAAATGAGAAAAACTCATCTTCAAGGCAATGGTCTCACCCTTGCTGTCGTCTCTCACTGGGTCACCTTCCAAGCCTGGTCTCCTCTGTGCCAGGCAAGAACACCTTCTGTGCCAAGTGACCATGCCCTCTGTGCCCTGTATCTACATCCATCAGAAGCACAGGTGTGACAGGGACTCCTGCGTCTGAGAGCCTGGGGTGACCCGCCAACCGTTCACCAGTGGATATGGGCCACGTAGCTCGCCCAGCTCCTGTCTTCACCATGCCTCACCCCGAGTCACGCTGAGTTTTTCTGTTTTCAAAAGATTCCATGTTCTTCCTACTTGGGTGCTTCTGTATATATTGTTTCCTCTGCTGCTAATATCAGGATTTCACTAATTCTCCTAAATGGCATGTGTTCTTCATTGTTCTTTGGCCTCAGAGCTCATCTCCACAAACAGACACACTTTATCGCAGGACAGGACTTAGTCATAGGCCAGCTCTATGGCTCATGAAAGAATCCCTCTGAGAAAGACCAGTGGGTTGATGGTTACCTCCCTCACCTGGGCCTCATGCTTACCTGGTGTTGCCTCAGAGCCAGCTCCTAAATGGGTAGGGACAAACTGAAACCAGCTGTCCTTATGTGCCTCTCTCATGCAGCATCAAGGCTGCAGGATGAGCTCAAGGAATTGACAGGGCAAAACGGAGTAGTTCAGTTGTGCTGAGTACCCCCAGAACTCCATGTAATTAGGAGAAAACACAGGGAGCTCATGGGTCCCTGCACCTGAGCTGACTCCCTATGTATTGGTCCTTTCTCTCTCAAGTGTCTATCAGCCCACCGAGTACACTGCTGGGGCCAGGGAGGCCTTTGTTGCATGTTACTCACGTTCACAGGGCTGCTGAACCTCTGACCACTCCGAGGTTTCTAGGCAGCGGATCACGAATATCTTCTTCTTAAACCCAGGGAGGCATTCATACTTCAAATCTGTGCCAATGGCAAACTCAGCCTGATTGCTCTGAACACTGGGTTTAGCAAAAGAGTATCTTGGCCGGAACTTGCATTGGCCTAGGTACAGAGACCACAGTGAGGTCAGAACGACAGCCTGCACCTCCCCACAGCCTTGCCTTGTCCCCCAGTGCCCTCGAGTTTCAGAAAGTGAACCCCATGTAGGCACAGTCCTGGTGGAGGGGTAGACAGACATGGAGGGTGGAAGCTTGAAGGCTAAGCCTCACAGGGCAGACTTCAGGGAGAGCCAGGAAAATTCGCTTGCCATCAGATTCCAAAGAGAGCCTCGAGGTATTCCTTCTTACCAGCTCATAAATAAAAATTAAAACCTTCTAGATAGAAATTGCTCTGACAAAGTACAGAGCACATCTTTCCACATCTGCCTCTGGGCACGGTGACCCTCTCACTGGCTGACAGACTTCCCTTTGACCACAGCTACTGAGCTGCCAAGCTCTGTACACACACGTGTTCTTCCTTATAAGTGAGACAAGCACATGGCTCCGAGTTTGCTCAGACAGCACTTCCTAAAGGTACTAGACAAAGGACAAGTGAGTTCCTTGAGATCTACTGTGATGAAGAATAATAATGATGATAAGGGGACAGGGCTTGTCCTGGGAGTTGGGTAAGAAACTGGCCCTGTGTCCTCAAGGACATCCTTGGAAGTCATTCCCAGGAATGAAGGACACTTGGGTGTCGACCCCAGTACCATGGCATATATGGACATCAGATTATAAATACCCTTTTTTCAAGCAAGTCTGAGACAGGGCAGCGGCAAGTCAGAAGACACTCTGAGCCCCCAGGGCAGCCCAGCATGTCTGCTGGGGTTCACATGGAAGATTACAGAGCCCCTTGCATTTGGGACCCAGACCTCAATGTAGGCTTCCTTCCACTTCTTTCCTCAACAGCCTGGGTCTCTCCCATTAATACCCCCAACTCCTGTTTGTGTGGACAGTGAGACTTTCCGGGGCTGGCTGGACCCAGCTGACTGAGGCCAACTCTCAGGCCTCACCCATAAGCACCTGTCACCCCAGTCTAGTAATGAACTGTGATCACCCAACAGATATAAAGACGACACCCAATTACCCTCCACAAGCTGGAAGACCAGCTTGAGCTCATGAGGCATGGCTGGCAGTGATGCCAAGGACCAGGGGAACCAAGATCTAGAAGCAGCAAAAGATGCAGCCTTTGTGACAGGCACCCCAAAGGCAAGAGAAGACAGCGTAACTTCTGAATGAAGGGAAATCCTTATCTCCTGAAAGCAGGCGCGGGTGTGCTCTGTGGGGGCAATTGTCACTAGCACCATGCCAACATCCAGGGAGACAGAACCTCCCATGGCACTGTTCTGTCCACAGAGGAAAAGTCAGACCACTGCCTGACTCTGTGGCCTCCAGGGCCAGGGCAAGAACAGAGTGCAGATGCTACACCTGGGATAAAAGGTGGTATGTCCATTTAGAGCAGGGTCAGCACTTTATTTGGGCCCAAGCGATGCTGTCAGAGTGGCATCAAGAGCCACATGAAATGAACGGGCTACAAGCATGCAGGACAATTTCAAAGAACCTGAACATTAGGTCACAGCACAGGAAGTGGAAAATCCTTCTGCAAGTAGATGTAGGGCAATCAGATGTCTCGGTAGCTGGGTTCCCGGCCAAGGGGCTGTTATTTGAATGAGGGCTGCATGTCACACCTGGAACTGGACTC
>PVHY01024339.1:0-19744 GCA_004024945.1 Uropsilus gracilis
ATGGTCTAGTTTGTAACAAAATATGGTCTCCTAGGGGCATACACTTCTTTGAGTGCCCCTTTACCTGTTCTGTTTCGGGTCCAATACTTGGCTAATGCAAGAGCCAATCAGGATGTAGCATACCTGGCTGATGCAAGAGCCTCATGGGTTTACAGTAGATTGGCCTTGTCATAGGAGCTAATTTCTTAGCTCTCTACAATTACCTATTTGAATAACAGTGCTGTGAAATAGAAAGGTAACACCCTCATTAGAACAGAATACTAAAAGTTTGCTTTGTTGGGGAAATTTTTATCTGATCTTACACTAAATGATTTGGGTTATGGTAAAATTAGGAACTACACAATGAAAAAAATTAGAAAACTTATATCCACATTATGTAAAATGTTTTAAAGTTATTTGAGGATGAGTAGCTGAAAATATAAAATGGATTTTATATATTTTCTTTTTTCCTTTAATTGAAAGAGTGCTCAAATTATGGTTCCTTTCTCTGTCAAATAAACTAAATTTTACCTAATATTTTCTTTAAAGAAAAGTATGGAAGTACTATATTAAAAATAAAAATCACTGCATACAAAATGTGATATTAGTTAATGAAATCTATTGATCTACAATATTAACCTTATTATTTTATACACAAATAGTTTTAACTATTTTTGTGGTTTTATAATTAAATTTTCTAGTAAAAATATTCATTATATATTTTTTGAGACCAGGTCTTGTTATTTTTGTCCAGGGTACCACAGACACAAGCAACCCCCAGTCTCAGCTTCCCAGGTAGCTGGGATTACAGGTGTGTGCCACCACACCCACCTATATTTTTAGAACTAGGTCTCACAACAGGGCCCCTGGTGGAACTCGAACCACAATCCCTAGACCTGGACACTACATAGGCTGAAGCTTATAGGCACAAGCCACTGTGCCCAGCCAATAGTCATAATTATTGATGGAGGCTATCTTTTTTCAAAACCTGAATTTATCTAATACTGTTTTCAAAAGATATAAAAGACATTTTAACATGACCTATATCAAGTTAGTGTCTAAACTAATGCAAGTGATATGCACTGTACATGCATTCAACTACCTTTTCAAGTAGTCATTGACATTTGCTAATCCATGTCTTTAGCTTTCAAAACATTCAGGATTGTGAGAAATACTGTGATAGTTAATATATGAACGATATGCCATTACTAAATTAGACTATGTATTTCTAAGTATTCATGTGAAAAAAATGCTCATAATTTTATAGTGTATAACAAAATGGCAGCAATTTAAAGAATGTACCGATATTGTAAAATTTATGTTAAATTAATTTTGCAAATAAAACACTAGAAAAAATCTTCAAAATATATGTTCTATGTATTCAGAGATCAGTTGAAATTCTTTTGAATTCAGTTGAGATCCTCACTAGTTTATCTTATAAATTTCTTCCATAAAATATTCAGAAGTGGATCTTCAAAATGCAGTAGTCAAAATCAATGCAACTAAAAACAACAACAAAAAAGTTAAAAGGGGAAAAGCATAATAAAAGAAAAAATATATGGAGATTTTATTAAAATAAATAAAAGTAGTATGTATTTTTAATAAGTGCTCTATATAAAACTAGGTAGTTTTCTGAGCAATGTGACTTGTGGTATCCTAAAAAAGCATTCTTGTCCCGAATATCTTCTTCTTATATTCAACCCATACCATCAAAAATCCCATTTTTGTTCTAAAATAAGGTCTCTTTCAAATATGCAACCCATTAGGTTGACCTCAGATTTCTCTGAAAAGACACTCCAAGCAAAGAGAAAGTGGAGCCACATCATCAAAAAACTCTAAGACAAAAAGTGCCAGCCAAGAATGCTCTACTCTGAAAAGCTGTCCTTCTTTTATGAAAGAAAAATTAGAACCTTCTCAGACAAAGTCTCCAGATACTTGCTGCCATAAACTCCCCTTCCAAGAAATCTTGAAAGAAGCCTCAAGACCAAAGCTCTCAGAAGAATAAATAGAATGAACAAAATAAGAAACCAAGTCAGAACCTCAAAATGACCACCATAAAGTCAACATTAAAACCTCATGCATCAATAATCACTCTAAATGCCAATGGTCTAAACTTATCAATCAAAAGACAGAGTAGCGACTGGATCAAAGACAGAACCCAATATTCTGCTGTCTCCAGAAAAAAAATTGTTGATCCCTAAAGATAAGCATAGATTGAAGGTAAAAGGATGGAAAACAATTCTACAAGCAAATGGCCCCCCAAAGGCAAGGGTAGTCATTCTTGTAGCAGACAAAGTAGACTTCAAGTTCATAGCAATGCAGGCTCATAAAATGAAGTAGAAACATTCCAAAGGAACAATCTCATCTCTCTACTTGAGGAATTAGAGAAAGAACAAAAAATCCAAAACACAGAGAAGATAAGAAATAATAAAAATTAAACAGAAATAAATGTAATAGAAACCAAAAAGATGATCCAGATGATAAATAAAACCAACAGCTTGTTCTTTAAAATAATAAATGAAATTGATAAACTGCTATAAGGCTCACAAAGAAGAGAGAAAACTCAAACAGGATCATAAATGAAAAGGGAGAAAGTACAACTGACACAGCAGATTCAAAAGATAGAGACTACCATGAACCTCTATATGCAAACAAATACTAGATGAGATGGACAAATTCTTGGAAAGATAGAGCCACTCAAAACTGAAGAAAGAAGAAATAGAGAGCTAAAACAAGGCTATCGCAAACAACAAAATTGAAGCAGTCATCAGAACTCTCCCTAAAAACAAGAGCTCAGGACAAGACAGTTTCACAAGTGAATTCTATCAAACATTCAAAGAGGATATAATTCCAATATTACTAAAAGCTTTCCCAAAAAATTGGGAAAAAGGAAACTACCAAATACTACCAAATATGACGTAAATATTACACTAACACCAAAACAAAACAGAGACAGCACAAAAGAAGAAAACTATAGACCAATCTCCTTAATGAACACAGATGCAAAAATGTAAACAAAATCATGGCAAATAGAATCCAACACTGCATAAAAACGATTATCCACCATAACCTAATGAGATTCATTCCAGGGGCACAGGTGTGGTTCAGTATTTGAAAGTCAATCAAAATAACCCATAAAATCCACAATGAGAAAACCAAAAACATATGATTATCTTGATAGATGGATAAAAAGCATTTGATAAAGCTCAACATCCATTCATGATGAAAGCTCTTGGAAAAAGTCAGAATAAAAGGAACATATCTCAATATCATAAAAGCCATTTTTGACAAACTCACAGCAAGCAAAATCCTTAATGGGGAAAAACTAAAACCATTCCAATTAAGATATGGAACTGATAGGGTGTGCTACCCCCCCCCCCATTGTCTCCTGTTTAAGATTGCAGATTTCAAGACAGGTATGCTAAAATGTGAGAATGACCTTAGTTGGAATTTCCCTTCAGGGAGATGCAGGAGGGAGGAAGAAGAGAAATGGTCTAGATGTGGTTCCTAGAAGGCGAGAAATCAGGATATATAAAGGGTATGAAGACAAAAAGAGAGAATTCCGATATGGAGGTGAGATAGAGAGATTCACGGAGGAGAGTGATGTGGTTTCGGCCAATTGTAAGATGGAGATGTGAACCATGTGAGCTTGGCCATGTGGCCACGAGGGGCCTGCAGCCCTTGGCTGGCCTGGACTAACTGCATGTGTGAGAATTGCAGTTAAGAAGTTTGCAAATTTGAACTCTGTGTTGGAGTTTGTTTTGCTGAGTTTGACTTGTGTCTGCAAGAGGCCATACAAAAGACAGGCTTGAAAAGAAAGTGAACTTGGCTGGATCGGGTACCATGAAGTTCCTGCTACCTGAAGGTGACAGGGAGAAGACAGCGTGGAAGACAAGGAGGAGCATGCCAAAGGAGCAGCCAAAGAAAGATGTCTTCAAACACGTGGAGAGGAACTCTGACTGGCTGACAATGACCAATGTGAGATGATCAGGACTGAGAGACTGAGGATTTCTGGGCAATCTGGGAAAAGACTTTGGACAATGCTGAGAAAGGTTTTGGACAATATTAAAGTAATAGGAGTTTTCCTTACATGTTTCTTTTGTAGTTATTAAGATAGTTAAGAGTTAAAGATAAATTGCTAATGGCCTGCTTGTAGCCTTGCTTTGTAGAGAGAAGCAGGCCTGTGTGTGTTTAAATCAAAGGTAAAAAGTCCCTTCGTGTTCGCCCTGTTTCAGTCAGCGACCCTGGAGGCTGTCATCCTATGGTTAATTAGCCTAAGGGAATAAAACCCTTTTGTTAATTACCTTAACAGCCAACAGTCAAAAGGTAGATGGTAAAGTTAACTATGGTAAAGTGCAGGCATGAATCTGAGATGGACAGGTTGTGTAATGTGCCTCTTTATGGGGATTCTGTGGGCATGCAGTGCAAAGCCCTATGTGCATATAGGATATGTGTTTAGGATAAAGTGCTTATTTATGCCAAAATGGTTAATTGGTGAAGAGGAAAGCAACAAGTTTAATGTAAATTTGACTGACAAAATCCAGTATATATTTAAAAAGCCAGATTTGCCGAGAGTTTGGAAGTTTAGGAAAAGTAGTAAACTACTCAGTATAAATCAAAGATTTATGCAGCCACAACAGTCTGAATGAAGTTGGGACCTTTGTGTTCCACAGGTTACGTGACCTGGTTTTTCCCTCTTGGATACTTAGAAATTGATAAATGCCCATTTCGTGAAATGTGTGTACTGGCTAGTATTGTTGTCTTGTGTTTTTGCCTAGGGGTACTGCAGTTTTGCCTAATTGTACCAGAAGTTTTGCCTGACTGTGTTTAAAATGGTTTGATAAATGGTTTAACTGGTATTGATGTAACTGCAAGTTTCATTGTGTTAAAATGGATATTGCTTTGATGTATACTTTGACTGTTACTGACATAACTGAATGTTTTGCCTGATACATATATTGTATTTGCAAGTTGGATTGAGAAATGGGTTTGTTTTAGAGTTTATTTTTATAGAGATAAAACATTTTTAAAGATCAGAGTGGGGGAATGATAGGGTGTGCTACCCCCCCCCCCACCACCAATTGTCTACTGTTGAAGATTGAGGGTTTCAAGGACAGGTGTACTAAAATGTGAGAATGATGTTAGTTGGAATTTCCCTTCAGGGAGATGCAAGAGGGAAGAAGAAGTACTTGTCCAGGTGTGGTTCCTGGAAGGCAGAAAATCAGGATATATAAAGGGTGTGAAAACAAAGAGAAGGATCAGATGCAATATAGAGGTCAGATAGAGAGATTCATGGGTAGTGATTTTTGGTTTTGGCCATTTTGCAGATTTGAACTCCATGTTGGAGTTTGTTTTGCTGAGTTTAACTTGTGTCTGTGAGAGGCCGTGCAAAAGTCAGGCCTGAAAAGAAAGTGAACTTGGCTCGTCCGGCACCATGAAGTTCCTGCTATCCTGCTACCTGAAGACAACAAGGAGAACACAGCATGGAAGACAAGGAGGAGCAAGCCAAGGAAGCAGCCAAAGGAACATGTCTTCAAGTATTAGGAGATGAACTCTGATTGGACATTGGTGAGATGATCAGGACTGAGAGACTGAGGATTTCTGGGCAATCTGGGAAAGGACTTCAGACAATGCTGAGAAAGGTTTTGGACAATGTTAAAGTAATCGCAGTTTTACTTATATGTTTCTTCTGCAGCAATTAGAAAATCACTTTGTTAGAAATAAATTATTCTGCACTGATAGTCTTGCATTGGTTTGGTATTTTGGTTGATAAGGCTGGGTATGGTGGAAAGAACCCACAAGAGTTTAAACTGTAGTTTTTAAGTTTTTCTCCTGCAGTTTTTGGAGCTGAAAGCAGAGAGCAGCTACCTGGCTTTTGCATATCAATGGTAAAGGTGATCAGTGTAAATTCTAATGAACAGTGTAGCCTGCTTTGTAGAGATAAGCAGGCAGATAGGTGTATCCAGTTAAAGTTAAAGGTAATTGCAAAGGAACTGCTAGTAGCCTGCTTCATAGAGAGAAGCAGGCCTGTAAGTGTTTAAGTCAAGGCAAAAAGTCTTCTTTGGGTCACCCTGTTTCAGCACACAAAAATCAATAGCATTCATCTATGCAAAGAATCAGAAGAAGAAATTAAAAAAAACAACACTCCATTTACATAGCACCAAAGAAAATTAAATACTGTGAATAATGCTAATAAAAGACATAAAAGAGCTAGACAAAGAAAACTATAAAACATTCTTAAAAGAAATAGAAGGCATTAAAAAGTAGAAAGACATTTCCTGCATGTAGATTGGAAGAATCAACATTATCAAAATGGCCATACTATGAAAAGCAATCTACAGATTCAATGCAATTCCCATGAAAACACAAATGACATTTTTTTAAAGAGATAGAAAAAATATTATTGAACTTCATATGGAGCAACCAAAACCCTCTTGGCCAACAGAAGACAGAATGGAAATTTAACAATTCCAGATTTCAAACTACACTACAAAACCATAATAATCAAAGTAATATGGTACTGGTACAAAAACAAAGAAACCAATGAATCAGAATCGAGTGCCCAGAAATAAAATCATATATATATGGTCAACTAATCTTTGACAAAGGGGCAAAAAACATACACTGGAACAAGGACAGCCTCTTCATTAAAGGTGCTAAGAAAACTGGACTGTGACATGCAAAAAATTAAGCCAAGATAACACCCTCATACCTTGTACAAAAATCAACTCAAAATGGATAAGAGACTTGGATGTAAGAACTGGAACCATGAAATACATAAGAGAAAACCTGGGCAAAATCCTCCATGAATTACAATTCAGAAATGCATTTTTGGACACAAATACAGCTGGCAAAATAAATGAAGGAAAACATAAACAGTTGGGATTATATCAAGCTAAAAAGCTTCTGTACAGCAAAAGAGAAAATAAACAAAACAAAAAGAAACACAACCTACTGGGTAAAAAAAATTTGCCCTCCATGCAAGTGATAAGGGTTTATAAAAAAGATACACAAAGAATTCACACAACTTAACAAAAACAAAGCAAAAAACCCAGTCAAAAAATGGGGAGAACTAAAAAGACATTTCTCCGAAGAGGAAATTTAGATGGCCAATTGGCTTATGAAAGAATGCCTACATCACTAATAATGAGGGAAATGCAAATCAAAACCACACTGATATACCATCTTACACCAGTAAGAATGGTCCATATTAAAAAAAGCGGGGGGCAACAACAAGTTTTGGTAAAGATGTAGAGAAAAAGGAATACTCTTACACTGCTGTTGAGAGTGCAAACTGGTCCAGACACCATTGAGGACTGTGTGGAGTACCCTCAAACAACTGAGTGTGGAACTACCATTCACCCAGCAACCCCACTATTTGAAATCTACACAAAGGACAAAAAAATCACTAATTAAAAAGGACACCTGTACTTGCATGTTTACTGTAACACTGTTTACAATTACAAAGATATGGAAACAACCCAAATGCCTCCAAACTGATGAATGGCTGAAAAGATGTGGTATATGTACATGATGGAGTATTAGGCATCAATGAAAAAAGACAAACTTATGATATCTGCAGCAACATGGATGGAACTAGAAGGAATCATGTTAGTGGAAATAAGCCAGAAAGAAAAAGAGAAATATGGGGTGGTCTCACTTATTTGGATGATATAGGAAAAACAAACAAACAAATGTTTAAGAAAATTGAAAACTGCTAACAGAAGTAAAGCATAGGACAAAAGAGGGGCAGAGGAGAGAATGGGGTTGGGGGAGGACACAAAAGATTAAAATGGTGCATGGGTGGTAGGTGATGGGAGAGCATAGGGTAGACAATGATGCAATATGTATATGTATATTGATATATATGTACAAACTACAAACAATAAAAAGTAAATAAAGAGAAGTTACCACATATAATACCAGAAATTCAAGGGGTCATAAGAGACTTCTATGACTGTGATAAGGCAAGCAAAGTGGAAAATCTGGAAGAAATGGACATATTCTTATAAGCACATAATCCCCCAAGACTGAATCAGAAAGCAGAAAGCTTGAATAGACTGAATTACAAGCAAGTAAATTGAAAGAGAAATCAAAAGTCTTTCACACCCACACACAAAATGCCTAAGAATGGCTAGGATCAGATGGTTTGTTCCCAGGGTCAGGGACTACACCTTTTTTAATTTGGTCACTGTGCATTCTCTTGCCTGCATGCATGCAGTGGCCCAGAGAGCAAACAGCAGTAAGGGCAAACATACAGGCTTATTTATAGTAAGGGAAAAAACAGAGCCTAATAGTCCATACCGCACAAGTACACAAACAAAAAAGAACCCCACCTCTGCTCCTCGGGGAGCTGCGTGGGATTGACCTCAGTCTGCAGTTGCTGAGTTCCATCCTCCTCCTTTGGTCTCTGTCACTCCTAACATGAGATTCCCGACAAGGGTCTCTCCAGGTTGCAGGTGGCTCAGCACTTCTTCCGGGTCGCCTCTCCTCCACTCTCATGTGGCTCCTGACCCTTACGGGCCTGATGCTGGGATAGCCCCACAAGATTCCACTTCTGGGTCCTTCTCCAGGTGCCAAAACCTCCAAGCTCCCCGAACTTCCTCCTCTCTCTCCTTCCCAAAAGTTCAGGTCCAAAGTCCGGCTCCTTTCTTTTTATATCTTTTTTGTTTCCCTAAAGCCACCATATTTTTAAAAATGCAGATTAATATGATCTTATTATTACAGATGCCAAAAAATCATTTGACAACATCATCCATTTATGATTTAATGTCATAGTTAAATGGGAACCGAAGGAACATACTTCAACATAATGGAGACCATGGCTATCTTTATACCAATGTGAAGAAAATGAAATATTTTTCTTTGAGTCAGATATATGAAAAGAATGTGCACACTTTCCTCTACTATTCAACATAGTACTGGAGTTTCTAGCCAGAGAATTACTCAAGAGAAAAATATAGAATAATGTCAAACTGGAAACAACAAAATTTTCTCTATTTACAGATGATATGATAAAATATAAGAATACTTTAAGCATTCCATTAAAACTATTAGTAATATAGTAAATCAGTATAGAAAAGTTGTAGGCTAAAATATGAACATACAAAAACTCTATTGTACTCTTAAATGCAAATAAGAAACATAAAAAAATCAAGGAAATATAATTTACAGTAGAATTAAAAGTTATGAAAGAGCTTGGAATCAAGTTAAAGAAAGTGAAAGTCCTAATCAATGAAAACTTAGAGATTTTTAAAATATAAAAGTAGACAGAAGGAAATGGAACAATATCTCATGATGGTAGGTGGAGAAATTAATATTTTTGAAATGTTTATCTTGCCCAAAGCAAAATATAGATTCAATGCAATTCTAATCAAAGTTTTAATGACAATGCTTCAAAAAAACAGCAGATATATAGAAATCTATATGGAATCATTTCTTGCCTCGGCTAGTCAAAACAATCTTGATAAAAAGGAAAAAATATGGAGATAAGCCAGAGTTTGTTAAATCATGATTAACGCAGAGAAGAGAATCAGGGGAGGTGGTGATCTGATAGTTTAATGGAAGCACTAAACAGACCTTGCTGTGGAGAGAGAACTGAACAATCTCTGAATATTTGAGATAGAGTATCACAGTCCCTAGACTTCCTTCATACCCCTCTCCACTTTACACCAAGGTAAGCTAAGAAGAGAAATAAAATTATAGATGCAGCACCAAACTCAAAAACATAAATAAAGCAGCATACATGCAAGGTTCCTGTAAACACAGGATGGAAAAGCAAAATTAAAAGAACTTACGTTCTAGCACACAAACAAAAGATACAAGGCAGAGCACCTATTAGACAAAGAATGTAAAACAATAATATTAAAAACACTGAATGGTTTAAAGAAGAGTCAGTAAAAAGCAAAAGGCAGTTAAAAAATATTGCAAAGGAGATCCAAAAACAAAGGGAATTCATAGTCAAAAAGATAAAAGAAAGTACCCAAGAATACATTGTATGAAATAAAGAAAAAATATAAAAACTGTTTTACATTAAATTGAATTGGCAGAAGAAATAAAGTCAGAAATGGAAGACTCAAATTCACAAGAGAACCAATTAAAAAAAAAAAGAAATATGACAGAAAAAAATTAATCTCTAAACATCAGACTCAATTGAAAAGGGAAATATAAGGATAATGGATATTTCAGAAAGTAGAGACAAAAGGGAAGAGACCATTATCCAAAGATATAATAGCTGGTAAGTTCCCAAAGCTAAATAATGTATTAAATATGGATGTTCAGGAAACAGTAAGAATGCCCAAGTTTTTATGTGTAAAATTACTGACATGAAGATGTATTATTATCCAATTATCAAGGCCGGGCACGGTGGCTAGTGCCTGTAAGCTTCAGCCTATGAAGCAGCCGGGCCCAGGGATAGTGGTTTGAGTCCTGCCTGGGACCTGTAGTGAGACCTAGTTCCAAATAAATAGCTGGGCGTGGTGGCGCGTGCCTATAATCCCAGCTACCTGGGAAGCTGAGGCTGGGGATTGCTTGAGTCTGTGGTACCCTGGGCAACGAGAGCCTGTCGTTACACGGGCAAAAATAGCGAGACCTAATCTCAAAAAAAAAAAAAAAAAAAAAAAAAAAAAAAAAAAAAAAAAAAAAAAAAAAAAAAAAAAAAAAAAAAAAAAAAAAAAAAAAAAAAAAAAAAAAAAAAAAAAAAAGATGTACTATTATCCAATTATCAAACATTAAAGATTTTAAAAATACAGGCAGCTAGGACACAGCACCCAAACTAAGCTTTCTATACTATTGTTTCTCCTCATGATGTAAAAATCTTTTATCTTTTACATTATTATGCTTTCCTCAAATTTTACCCCAGATATTCTGCAGACCCCCCAAAAAGTTCACAATCCCAAAGCTATATATGTATTACCAACCCACTGCCAACATCATGATTAAGGATGAAAAGCTAAAAGTCTTTCTGCTAATCAGTAAGAAGACAAAGATTTCTACTGTCACCATTATTATTCATCCTAGCAATGGAAGTTTTAATGAGAGTAAGTCAGCTAAAAGAGGACACAAAAAAATCCAAACTGGAAAAAAAAAAGTGAAGTCACTTCAATGGGGAAGAAATTCGAGGTATCATACTCTATCCTTTAAGCAACATTACACAAAATCATTAATCAAAACATGGTAGTGAAACAAAAGCATAATCTCAGAGCCGTGGACTAGAGTAAAAAGCCCAGAAATAACTACAGACATGTTAATCTTTAACAAAGGACCACAGCCATACAATGGGAAAAATAAAAACAGAAACATGGATAACCATATATAAAAAAAAAAGAACCAAATTCATACTACACTCACACATAATTACACACACATGCACACACACACACACACATATACACAAATTCAAAATGGTGAAAGATATGGATATGAGAATGAAAACCATAAAATACTGAAAGAAACTTATAGGAATATAACACAGGTTTGGAGTCAAGTCCAATGACAAGGAAAACAAAGGCAGAAGTAATCAAGTAAGACTATATTGAACTATAGCACTTTTGTACCTTAAGAAGAAACCATTACAAAACAAAAACAAAATAAAAACAAAAAACCACCGCATGAGAAATAATTACTTGCACATTAATAAATGGGTTAATATCCAAAATCTACAAAGTACTTATACAATCCAACAAGAACAGGATAAAAACAATAAGAAATGAACAAAATATCTAAATGTCCATTTTTATAAGGAAATTCCTCAGATGACTCACAGTTATGAAAAACTCTTCAATACTATTATATTGAAAGTTCCAGTCAAAAGCATAAGGAAATATTCTTCATCTGGAGAAATGACTGTTATAAAAAAAAGAATTGAAACACAAAATATTGATGAGGATATAGAGAAAATTAAATTCACCTACTGTTGGTATAAATGGAAATTTGATGCAGACTTTGTTGAAAAGAATATGGAACTTTCTTAAGAAAATAAAAATGATCCTCTTTCACAAGAAAATTATTCATGAAGTTTTTTTTCAAGAATCAGTGTATTAACATCTTTCTAAATATTTTCTACTTGAGTTTAAATTACTCTTTATTGTTGGTTATATAAATGTAACATTATGGAATTCAATCAAATTATAATACATTGTATATTTCTAGCACTTGTCCATAAAATATGCTCTTATTAGTCATCTAGAGATTTCTTAGAAATACTTTTTCTATTAGCATATTAGAACAAAAAATGATTGTTTTGCAAGTTTATTAGCAATTGAACTATAAAATAACAAAGATCTTGTTTTTATTGAGTATTTGCTGTTTGTTATCAATAGTTTAAGTCCTCAGTGTAATTGATATGCTCTTATTGATCATTCTATGTCCAAGGAGTAGAAACCTGTATAAAGAGTTGAGAGAGTGAAAGAGAAAGTGAAATCACATTTGAAAGTTCAGAATAACAACATTTGGACATGTTTTGTAAGGCATAGGTGGAAGAGAGAGCTTTGTTGAGAGGAGATTCTCATAGCATAGAAACTGATGTACTGAGTTCAAGGAGGTTAAGTCACAGAACTCTGTGCCTTGATATGTAGTTGTAGTACTCCTATAGTTAAAATAAAATTCAGATAATTAAAGACTTACTATGATTTTTTAAGTTTTATGTTTGTAGCTGTTGTTCTACTAGAGGACAGAATTTGAAAGAAATTATCAAGTGTTTTTTCTCTACTTTTTCACATTTGTGACACATATTTTTAAAAAATGGCAATAGTCATTAAGTTCCTAAACAAAAGTGTACATAATATTGTGTTAGTAAATGATATATTAACTCTCCCACTCCCACTACACTAGATACATTCTACTTATAGGAATTTTAGAAAACAACAGAAAAATTAAATTCACTTAAAAATAACTATACTAAATCAATAAATATCATGAAATCTGTTTGCTTGATTATAGATTATTTTCATTGTAAATTTTAAATGCCACAATTTATAAATAATATTTTGACAATAACATCATGATTGCCATAAAATATGCTATCCATGATCCCCTACAAGTCATTAGTGTGACATAGCCTCATAGAAAATGCATGTTGGCATGGACTAAGGTGAACTTTTTTTTTTGAAAAGGACTTTGAAGACTCTAATTAAAGTTTAATAATATTAGGCAAATTTACTAGAATGCTATCTCAGAAGTAGATGCACATTATTATTATGCTAATTGGTATCAATTATTTTGATTTCGATGTAGATGAGAAGTAATTGAAAACAAAGCTAGTAGGCCGGGCATGCATGGTGGCGCATGCCTGTATGCAGTAGCCTAGGAAGCCATGGCTGGGACCAGGGATCACAGTTCAAGTACCGCTGGATACACATAGCAAGACCTAAGTTTCAAAAAAATATAGCTGGGCATGGTGGCGCACACCTGTAATCCCAGCCACCTTGGAAGCTGAGGCTGGGGATTGCTTGAGTCTATGGTACCCCAGGCAGCAATGTGAGCCTGCGTTTCCACAGGCAAAAATAGCGAGACATAGTCTCAAAAGAAAAAAAGAAAGAAAAGAAAAGAAAGCTAGTGATGTACAGTGGATAATCTTAAGAAAAATATTTCTTAAACCTTTATTTTATGTTAATGCTAGTGTTTTCCTATATCTCCTGTTGGAAATATAAATTTAAGTGCGTAATTATGCTATTATTCGCTAATAATAGCAACCAACAAAGTTTGAGAACTAATGAATACAATGGTTAATTTTGAGCTCTACAGTATAGATTTTTGTTTAAACCTATATGTGAAATGATAACGTGGTAAGAATATTAGCCTTATTAGTCAGTAAACTTCAATACAGAGATATACTACTCCCAATTCTGGTGGCTGAGAAGTTAAGAATCATGGTGCCAGTTAGTGTTTGCTTGTTCTATGGACTGCTATTTCTTATATTCTCACATGGAAGAAAGTGATAGGAAACTCATTATTACTCTTTTATATAAATACTAAAGGTACTCATATGTGTTTCAAATTCACTTCCTAATAACATTCCCAAGGCCTTGAACCTTTTTTTTTTTTTAAAGGTCTTGCTAATTTTGCCCATGGAACCACAGACTCACATTGCCCAGGGTACCACGGACTCAAGCAATCCCCAGCCTCAGCTTCCCAGGTTGCTGGGATTATAGGCACGTGCCACCACACCCAGCTATTTTTTGGGACTAGGTCTCCCTGTGTTGCCCCGAGTGTGACTCGAACCGCGATCCCTGGCCCTGGCCACTTCATAGACTGATGCTTACAGGAACGAGCCACCGTGCCTGGTGAAGGCCTTGAATCTTAATGTCATTACAATGAGTAATAATTCTGAACATATAAAACATCTATCATTTTGCAAAAGCTAAAACAATTAGTGCAGGCAAACAAGATTTCTTTGCCTATTTTTTAAAATCTGAACATATTTATTCAATTATATTCAAATATCACTTTCATGTTTAATAGACAACTCATGATTTCAGAAGTGTGTGTGCCTAATGCACTTTTGATTACAGTTTTGTGACCCAGTTACAGTTAAAGAGTGCATTAATTATAAAACATGCAAGTCTGATATTCCAAGTTCTGGAAAACACTAATAAAAAGTTCAATGTATTATTTTAGTATAAAGTGAGAAGTTGAAGACATGTTCAGAAAATGTGGCATAGTAAGCCATGTAAGGAAAATATCACCTTAAGTACATTCACAAAATAGTTTAAAATCTTGTACTTCTTGTACCTACTTATCATCCATCAGAAAATACCTGATTGTACACATACCTGCATTATTGCATGTGGTGATCAAAAAAGTCCATGGTGTTGCCGGATTTTTGAGAAGGAAGATGGAGTCACAAACACAGAACCTGTAGAGCAAACAGTCATCACTGACTGAAAAAAGGTAGAAGAGGAACCAACCTTCTTAGGAATGTAACTCTAGAAATGCAGGGGTGGAAAGAACTTACACCTTCCTTTCCCCAAAGTTGGAAGCCTTCATTAGAATTTGAACTCCAATGAAATTTTACTGCCTGCACTTGCAGTGGAGAACCTTGTCTATGTATTTAAGAGGAAGAACTTACGTATTTAGAAAGAACTTCCATAGCACCAACCCTTAGCTTTACCAGTACAAATCTATGTACTTCCCCTTGTTTCCTAGTCTACCATTATCATGTGAGATCTGCCTATTAAATATAAAACTGACTGTTGGGTGGACTTGGAGTTGACCTGAAGATACTAGAAGTTAACTAGTCTACCCCAAAGTACCCCAACCCCATCTGGATTCTGGAATCCTCTGGCTTTGTAATCAACTGAAGATAGGTGAGTGTGAGCATGGCCTATTTAAAGAGCACTGACTGCTAGGCATAAGTTGAGCTCACATATCTCAGGTTGCTGGTACCAATTCTGCAGTCTTAATAGACAGCTAGTCCTCATGCACCCAGATTCCCAGGGCTTCTCCAAGACAAATGTTGAGTAGGTGCTGAACTAATGCCCCTTGACTGTTGAAAACTAACTTGTCCTGAGAACACTCATTCTTGCGTCACCTGAACTTTAAGGTTGAATTCTCCTACCCTTACCTCCCTGGAGGTCTTGAATTGCTGGGTGGGTTTTCAGTTTATGACACCTGGAGTTGTTAGAGCTATATTAAAGATACAAGAAACATCAATCTCTCCTGTGAAGTGTATGATATGCATTTTGGACTCTATCACCACCACTGTCTACATCTTCTGCTAGTATTTAACTATGACCTAAGCCCAGAGCCTCCTAGTACTTTGCTTATACCTGAGAATCAGGAACAAATGAGTGTCAGAAAAACCTGCTGAAAATAAAACTAAACTGCTTCACTTGCAATTTGACACTTCTGAGAAACCAATACCAACTCACTGTCTTGAAAATACTTGAATAGACATCATTATTGCACATTTGTCCTTCAACACAAGCAGTGTTAATGTTGAAGTAGACTTTTACTATTGACGAGTAATTGCCATATCCTTGTCATCTATGAATCTCACCAATGTCTCTAAAGAACATATATGCAAAAATCTTAGCTAGCTGAATAAAAAAATGCATTTAAAATGTTATAACCATGGCCAAGGGCGGTTCAACATCCAAAAAATCAGTTCATACAATTTACCACATCAACATAAAGATAGATTTAAAAACATATGTTCATATCAAATACTAAGAAAGCATTTTCTAATATTCAACACATTTATGATGAAAATGTTCAAAATGGGAGCTAAAATGGAATTTATCTTAATACAATAAAAGTCATATTCAACAAACTCATAAGTAATATCATTCTCAATGGTGAGCAACCAAAAGCATTTCCATGAAAATATGGCATAAGACAGAATGTCTACTCTCACTACTTCTATTCAGCATGGTATTGGCAGCCCTAGTTAGAAGAATAGGCAAGAAAGGACAATAAAATGAAGCCAGAAAATAAATAGGACCATTATTATTTGCTAAACATGAAAATGTATAGTGAAAGCCTTAAGGATTCCACTGGGAAAAATAAAATGGAAACAACTATATAAATTCAACACAGAAAATCAGCTGCCTTCGTATAAACAAACAATTATGAAATGAGGAAGATAGAGGGAATTTCATCTCATTTCCAATCACATCCCTGGGGGGAGGAAGTCAATGAGTGAACTTAACAAAGTTGTGAATTTAATAAAGTTGGTAAAGGACCTATACAAGAAAGCTCAAAAAAATAAAAATAATAAGTAAGATTCAGAAAAATGAAAATGTCCTGCTCATGGATTGGAGGAAAATATATAGTGAAAATTACCATTCTACCCAAAGTATTGCACAGATTCAGTACAATCCCTACCAAAATCTCAATGGCATTCTCTCTCTGTCTCTCTCTCTCTGTCTCTCTCTCTCTTCCTTCCTTTTCCTCTTCCCCCTCTTCCCTCCCTCCTTCTATCCCTCCTTCCTTCCTTCCCCTTCCTTCCTTACATCCTTCTTTCCTTCTTTTTCTTCTTTCTTTCTAGATTTCATTCAATGTGTGGTTGTTGATCCCCTTGAGAATGCCTCCACTGCCCCCTGACCTCCCACTCTGGTCACTACCTCCTTTCCCATTTCTGTTGTTGTTCCATGTTTAATCCTTTGGTCTCTCCCTTTTCTGGAAAAATGTCCCTTTCCTGGGTGAGGACCCACTTCCCTGGGATATAGTAGACCATGCTGCTTAGATTTTCAGTCTTAGTTTTGCATTGTGCAGCCAGTCTGAGCTCATTTAGAGTCTACCAGTGCTTCTTCATTCTTGTTGACTGTATTTGCCAATTTTTTTACAGCACATTTTTCTGCTTATTTGCCTTTAGTTCTGGCCTCTGGCATAGGAAACAAGATTCCCAGCCTTTGTTGGTATAAAAGTCCCTCACTGAAGACAGATATCAGCAGTTGCTCTAGGTGGTGTCCTCCATCTTGGTTTGCAGCTCTAACATGGGGCTGCTGCCACATTTCTGTAGTCTACCTCACCTTGTGGAAAAGGGTGTGTATGCATTGCTCTTGCTAAAGGCACTCCGAACCAGGATTTTGGCTCTCGGCTCCTGGAGATGTTGCAGGTATAATTCTGTATTAGGTAATCTCTATTATTAGACTCACAGTCTTGTATTCAGTGGTCCTCTCCATGCTCTTTTTGGATACTTCCCAGGAGATATATGAGTCCAGGCATTTTTCATACTCTCACCTCTTCTGTATCTGCAGTTGGATTATTAGTGTTTTCCTTATTCCTGATGAGGACTGACTAGAGTGGAAGTAAATCAGAGGGTGTCAGTTTGCCCATCACCTCCCACCCCTTCCCCACAATTACCCCAGGAGGGTTTCCACTGGTGTCTTGTTCAAGCCATTCAGGCCCACACAGGTGCCTGTGCACCACTTGCTTGATCACTTTGGGACAGATAGGTGACCCAACCAAATTCCAGATGCAAACGATGGAGAGGTACTGGTACAAACAGGGCTGAGGCACAGGGTATTCCCTGAGGTCCCACTTCAGTCATTTAGGCTTACATGGGTGCCTGCATGCCATCTGCCATATAGCCTCCAGATCCACCTTAGCATAGAAAGTGGAAAAGGACCTGAGTGTGCAGGCAGTGTCCACTGGTGAAAGCAAGGCAGCCATGATGCAGGATATCCTCTGTGGTCCTGTGCAGGCCATTCAGGCCCATGTGGGTGCCTGCACACTGCCCACCTGATCACCCCAGGACAGGTAGAGGACCCCACCCACATCCAGATCCCCAAAGTGGAGGATTGATGTATGCAGGCAGCATCTGAAGATGAAAGCTTGGCAGCCACAGCACAAGGTCTCCCCTGCAGTCCCATGCCTCAATGGCATTCTTTAAAGAAACAAAGCAAACATTACTGAAATTCATATGGAACCACAGAAGAACCCAGTGAGATGAAGGAATCCTGATGAAAAAAAGGTGAAAACAGAATATATTCATATTTATATTATATATAAAGGAAAATAGCATATATAATATACTTCCAGACTTTAAAATGTATTGTAAATCTATAATGAATAATATCACATTACATTAAAACAAAACAAAAAGAAAATAGTTGAAAGCCCAGAAATAAACTCACAACCCCACCTACAGTTAATATATGAAGATGGAACCAAGAGCATACATTAGAGCAAGGATAGACTCTTCACTAAGTGGTGTTCAGAAAGCTGAAAGCCCATATACAAAGTAATAATTCTAGACCAATATATTGTACACAAACATAGATAAAGTTTTGAATGTAATAAATGAAATTATAAAGCATATGGAAGAAATATAAGTAAAACAATTCATGACATAAGCTTCATTGTTATATTTACAGAGCTATCTCCACAGCAGGAAAACAGAAATTAACATGAACTATTGAGGGATACATAACCTAAAATACTTCTACATAGCAAAATAAACTCTCACTAAAGTGAGAGACATCACCTGAAAGGAAAAATTATATTCAAACACCATATATCTGACAAGTGGATAATTTAAAAAATGCACAAGAAACACAAAAAGTTCAACAAAAATAGAACAAACAAAAATCACCATAAAAGACCAGATGAACTAAGTATGTATTTCTCTGAAGAAGACATATAAATGGCCAGTGGTCACAAGAAAAAATGTTTGTTATTACTGGTTATCAGGAAAATACAAATCAAAACCCCAATGAAACATGAACTCAATATTTTGAGACTAGCCCATGGAAAAATACCAGAAATAACAAGTGCAGTTAAGAAAATGGAGATAGGATGGCGGACGCCCGCGGCCCAGGCAGAAGCTCGGGCGCCCCGGACCCCCTAGCCAGCGGGGGGCGAGGAGCGTCTGGCTGCACCTGGGTGAGCTCCCCAGTGGGAGGTCAAGCCGGCCTGGGAGGCACCGAGAAGCCCCCAGCCCCCGGAATCCGGGGCGCATGGAGGGTCCAGCGGTCCCAGACCGGCCCGCCCCCTCGCGCCCGGTCCTGCCGACAAGCGGGGGGGGTGGGGGGTGGAGGGGTGGGGGGGGGTGGAGCAGGGTGGGGTCCCGTTCATGTCTCTTTTACTCCAGCTAAACCTCAGAACAACCAGAATAGATGCAACAGCAACCCCAACATAGAACGGGTGAGGGACCAGGCAAAAGTCCAGCCCACAGACCGCAGATGGACAACCAAGTGAACCAGTAAAAGAGACAAGACCCCCAAAACCCGACACCAGACCCATAAGGAAAAGCAGCAAAGCAAAGGCGAGGGGATTGGATTGGAGAGGAAGGCCTGCAGCAAGAAAACATGGACAGATCACA
>PVHY01024340.1:0-19751 GCA_004024945.1 Uropsilus gracilis
GGCCGGCGGCGCCGGGAGGAGGGGCGGCCGAGGCGCCGCGTGCCGGCCGCGCCCCGCGCCCCCTCCGCCCGCGCCCCCTCCGCCCGCGCCCCCTCCGCCCGCAGCCCGGGCCGCCCGCGCCGCTGCCCTCGGCCTCCCGCCCCGCGGCGCGGGCTGGGCTGGGCTGGAGGGCGGCGGGGGCCGAACGGCGCGGGTTCCCCCGGGAAGACCCCGAGGCGGCGGCGGCGGCGGCGGTCTCGGTCCCTCGGGGTCCGCGGCGCGGCGGGCGAGCGGGGAGCTGGGCGCCCCGACTCGGGTGCCCCCCGACGCCGCGGACGGAGCCTACGGGGCCGGGCGGCCGCCCCCTCCTTGGCCTTGCAGCCTTCGGGCCGCCCCTGGCCGCAGGGTTTTGTTTTTCGGCCAGTGGGGAAAGGCAAAGAGTAGGGGGGCTGCGTCCAACTTGGGGTGTCTTCCCGGAGCGGGGACGGAGGAGTGAAGGGGTCAGGACGTGGGGGTGCCCTCGAGTCCTGCCGGCGGCGGCCCGTGGGCTGGAAGGTGGGCGCCGGGGCGCCTGGGGCGCCAGCTCGGCTCTGGTCAGGGACCTGGGACTATGCAGGGAGCGGCTGAGTCTGGAAAGGACGGGAACCAACTTTTCCCCGGGGTCACTTTCTTAGGGCCCCCCTAGCACCCCCCACAACCTCCGAGGGCCAGGGACGGCCAAGGCATTGGCTTAGGCACCTTCCTGCGCGAAGGTCATGGCCTCTGGCTCAGCGTGCAAATCTGTGTCCCGGGCCACACGGATGCCGGGCCCGGGAGCCCCTGCCGAGGGTGGGAGCAGTTTTCCACACAAGGGTGTAGCTCCGGGCTTGCACAGTGAAGATGCGCAGTGTCACCCGTGAGAGCTCGCAAAGCAGTGTGTTTAATGACAAGCTGCACGAGAGGAGAAATTGGTGTCATTGAAGATAATTTTTATCTAACCGAGGGGAGTAGACCCTGGGAAAACACCATGCCTTCCACCCTCCGTTATCTGTTTAATGTTACGCTCCTCAGATCTGGAAACCTCTGATTGCAAACATTCTTAAGACCTAAAGTAGAATGAACCGCAGCCGCTGACAGCTTTTGCAGGGTCACGTTGGCTGTATACTCCAGTGTGTTTAAGGAATAATAGACCCGCTTATAAATCATTCTGCCTTATTTCCAACCAGATCCTGATGATGATGGTAGCTGACTTCGATGTCCTAGCGGGTCCAGCACGATCTTCGCATCTATGATCTGCAGTCATGGCCGTAAAGATCAGGTGATAGGTAGGATTATTATGGTCTTTTGCAGATCAGTAAAAATGAGGCATAGAGGATCCCTCTCCTGTCTACATTGAGATGCAGTTATTACAGAGGAAACTGGTGAGCTGACCTGGCTGAGCATTTTAGAGAAGACAGCAAAACAGCTGATAGCTGAGGCCAGGAAGGTGTATCCTTGAGGTGAGCCATAGACACTAAGAGGCAGGTAACAGGCAGGCCTAGGCACTGGCTTCACAGGCACCCCACGGTGAAGGCACTCCTCCAAAGTCTTAAGTGACATGGAAATTTTAGACATCGTAGAGTTGAGTCTCTCTGCCAGTTGGCGCAATGGACTGCAAAGTCCACGGGGCTGGAATCACCGTTGACAGAATGCAAATTAAACACCATCTGATTGCTGAGATCAGCCAGTTAACAGGATGCTTCGCATGCCTCTGAACGAGCACGAGTCTGAAAACTCAAGTGGTCAATATAGACAAACATCCAGGGTGAATCTCAGGCTGTGAATTACATACACAGCAAATCAATTGAACACAGCGGATCTTTCCAGGCTTATGAATAATTAAACGCATTTTTTACAGTACTCCAAGCTTGATATTCACAAGTCTGAATTGGCAAAGGTAGCCACTGAAGGCTAATCCTAACCTCCGCTTCGTTCAGCGAGGTGTTTGGAGCTGAGAACAGGTACAGTTAGGCAGGTGTTGACAAGCTAGCGAAAGGGCTTGGAAGACAAGTGCTCACCCTAGAAGGACCGGCCGGTTTGAAGGTCCCAAGTTAGGCTGGAAAGTAAGCAAATGGGAAGATGGAGCTAGACTAACACTGAACGGCGTACATGAGTTGGAGGAAGGTGTCAGTGTGGTAGCGTGGCCTTTGCTGTACAGCGTGGCCAAGGACCCGACCCCCATAGAAGTACAGACTCCGAACCCCGTAGAAGTACAGGCTTGGTTCCCATCCCAGACCTGAGTGAGACTCAGCGTAAAGTCTGCTGAATGAGTGAATCTGGGGAGAACGAGAACCAACTTTTTTGTATGTTCAAAGAACATGTGGCTTTCTCAGGGGCACCCAACCTCAAGGGTTTGGGAGGGATGCAGCGGTGTCTTAAGGCACCTTCCCTGCGTGAAAGTCAAGGCCTTGGTCAAGGTCAAGGTACAATATGCAAATCCGTGTCCCTTGCCAGACACAGAGCCCAGGAGCCCAATCCATGCCCTTCAGCGGCATTGTCTGTTTTTGCCTGCCCGGCGTACATTCCACTCCCTCCTGGAATAACTACAAGATTCTGCTTTGGGGAACTTTCCCACTGTCAGAACCGGAGGTTCAGGTGGGGCTGACCCTGCCGCTGGCCCCAAAGGAATGCACGTGACCCAGGTCTGGCCAAAGGGACCATGAGGTCCTGCCACAGTGACTGGTTCAGGAGGAGGAAGTTCTGCAAGCTGGGTCTCTGAGAGACAGCCCTGATCTTCAGCGAATGGGTTACTCCCTTCTGGGCTGACGGGATACGGTCTGGAGCAGCCATCTTCCCACTGTCTGAGGATGAAGTCCGCATGGGAATTGGAAGCGAGATCCTAGCAGTATCACATATCCACCTGCTGCCAGGTGGACTTCTTGCCCAGGAAAGAGGATTCTGGTCTTTTCCGCCCGGTAAAGATGATTCTAGCATGGGAAGGGGGCCACACACAGAGAGAGCATGCAAGGTAAAGGCCAGTTTGAGTCTCTGCCTGGTGAGAGACCAGCATTAGCAGCACAATGGAACAAGAGAGGCGTGCACAGACTGAAGACTTCTGGGAGGCCGTGGGCTGCGTGCAGTGACTTGCTGGGAAAAGACACAAGGACAGGCCCCGTGGTTCTCACTGCAGTGAAGAGTAGTGTCGCTTTCCACAAGGAATCTGAAGGAGCGGCCTCACCTACACCTCACCTACACGGGACGGAAGAAGTGGGTTCGGTTTCCGAGGTGTTGAGTTTGCAACAAACCATGAAACACCTGAGTAGTTGCAGAGTCCGGTCCTGGGACTCCAGGGAAACGGGAACTGGGCTGAACCTCAGAGTAATTAATATAGTGAAGACCGTGATGAATGGACCGTCCAGGGAGAGTGTGTGGGGTGAGAACAGGCAGGCGGCCAGCCAGGAGAGCTCTCTGGGGTTCACATAGAGGAAGAGGGACCGAAAGAAGAAAAAGGTAAGACGAAGCTTCTGAAGTGGTAGAAGAAAAGCAAACGCATCACCTCACAAAAGTCAAGAGTGTTTCAAGAGGGAGGGAGCAGTCAGATGCCCAATGCAGGTCCGAGATCAGGGAGATGAGTAATGACAACGTTCGCGTTTGCAGCCACATGGTTGGAGTGAGAAGGAATCATGTTAGCGGAAATAAGCCAGAAAGGAAAAGAGAACTATGAGGTGGTCTCACTTCAACGGGGGGTTTAGGAAAAATAGACAAACGGACAAGAGAAATATTAAACTACCAAAAATAGAGAACTGAAATACAGGGTGAAAGAGGAGGAGGAGGAAGAAAAGGGGAAGGGGGAGGGCACACAAGACTGAGATCGTTCAGAGGTGATAAGGTGATGGGAGAACCTCAGGGTGGACAATGATGTAATATATATATAATGTAACATGTGTAATATATACATCATATATATAATTCATATACATATATGTGCGCAATCAAAAAATAATGACAATGTTCAGTTCTTGCATTTAAAATGCAGTAAAATGTGGCCAGGCACGGTGGCTCGTGCTTGGGGCTAGGGATCGCAGTTCGAGTCCCGCCTGGGGCCCGTAGCGAGACCTAGCTCCAAAAAAATAGCTGGGCGTGGTGACGCACACCTGTCATCCCAGTTACCTGGGAGGCTGAGGCTGGGGATGGCGTGAGTCCGTGGTACCCCGGGCAACGAGAGCCTGCGGTTCCACGGGCAAAAATAGCAAAACCTAGTCTCAAAAATAAAATGAAATAAAATAAAATGCAGCAAAATGCAAATAAGATCTACTTAACCCCTCTGACAAGCCTCTGAGGAAACTCATAGTATAACCCCCATCTCAGAGAAGGTAAAACTGACACTCAGAGAATTTAAGTCATGTGCCCAGACTCCTGTAAGCATCGTCTCACCCAAGGCACAAAGACCTCTGAGTTTGTCCAGGTTTGTCTTTTTACAGAATGGTTACGACTGAATCACATTGATTAGGGGAAGGGAGGTGAGAAGACAGACTGCGGAAGTGGGGCTTTGAAGCGAAAAGGAGAGTTGTTCACAATTGAAGGGCCAGCAAAGACCTCAGTGTGAAGCTCTGCATGGTAGGGGTGGCAACGACCGGCCTCTCCCTCCATCAGCCTGACAGCCTCGCCTCTCCCAGTCTTTAACTCAGACAAATCTGTCTCTCTCACTTCAGCTGCAGGCTCACAACTTCCCCACTCTCGGTAGATGGATTCTTCCTTCCGGTTCAGCATCACTCAGCCCAAACCTCACTCCTCAAGGAGGCTGTCTCGCTTTCATCTTGGTACATCTCATCAAAGGTCACTTTCTACATTTCTTTAGAACCGAAAATGCTCAGCACAGTGCTAGCTCCCTACACAAGAGGTTTCTAGACACTTGGGAAGAGTTGGTCTTCCTGAAATCCTTGGCTCCGTGTGATCCAAACCATTGTCCTCTCTGTCCTTCTTAACTCCAAGTTCAGATATGATTGTACAAGACAGGGCTCATCTGGTGGGTACAGGAAGGGCGGGGTTTGCAAAGTCAACAACACATGAGTTTTCCGCAAGTGCTCCAGCCATAAATTCAAGCGGGATCTCAGCAGCATAAGGAGGCAAAGGCATCTGGTGGAAGGTCATCGTGTTTGTTCTTTTTATCGTGATAATTAGTGTGAAGAGACCCTGAGCTTATTTATCATCAAAGGGTGAGGACCCAGTGAACCTGGCAGTGAGGCTTGCTGGGAGAAGCTGCAAGAAGGGTAGCGAGGAGACAGGTCAATTGTCCCAGAGCTTTAGACAGGAGGAAGTTCATCCACTAGGTTTGAAACTGGGTGCCCCTCCTCCACCCTTGGGGGCATAGCAGTTACAAACTAGTGGCAGTTAAAAGCAGCTGGAGGGGAGGATTTGCAGGAGGAGTGAGACCACATGTAGTGGAGAGGTTTTGGGCACCTGGGGAAGGGCACGGGAGTGGAGCCTTCCGGAGAGGAGAGAAGAGAATGGAAGGCCAGCAAAGAGTAGCCTGAGTGACCAGGCTGGGCAGAAGCACCCTGGAAGAGTGAGCAGGTGGTGGCAAGGAGTCATGGTGGCCAGCAGAAGAGTGGCCGGTGTGGAGAGTGTGACGCTGCAGCAAGGTGGCCTGGGAAGCTGGTGCCTGGTAATGTCCAGGAATTTGGAAAGCTGATTTGTACATCAGCAATTGTGAAAGAAGTTTGAAGCATCTTGAAGAAGCAGAGCAGCTCGGGATACTGGAGAGAGAAGAAAAGAGAAGATGCCAGAGAAAGACTGAACTTGCAGAGTACCAACCTCTGAGGTTTGGAGGGGCAAAGGGGCACCATCTTGGACTGTGTTTTTGGGACCTTTGGGACTGAGGTAAGATAACTGCCACTTGTGGCTTTGAGGACTTAGTGTTTTCCCTGTTGAACTCCCTTGCTAATAAAATCCTTGTTAAAACTGCATTTTGAGTGGCAATTGCTATGTGCAGGTGATACGGACCTGTGGCTTGTAAGTTGGAGGCTTTCCCCTCCTTCTTGACCCGATTTCAGGTTGTGGGAATGAACATGAAATGGCGTCCATCTTCCCATAAGGAGGCAGGAACATCAGCTGCATCACTCCCAAAGAGATTTTGACTGCTTGGTTCACTGCCATAGCCCACAGAAGTGTAGGTCACAAAGTAGGTGCTCAATAAATATTTGTTGACAAGAGGTGTGAAAGAGCTCTATAAATTCAGAGCCTCTGGGGTAAGGTGAATAATTGTTCTATATGGCCTGATCAGAGTTTCCTCCCATGTCCATAGACACTGTTTATTTAAAGTTTAAAATTATGCCCCATTATATACCCTTGTATCCTCCCAACTCATGCGCAGTGTTTAGCTTTAACCCTCCACCACCGCCACCTGGTGGGGGGGCAAGGATTTACACATGGTACATGGGATGAGACTTCCCTTAGAGGTGCCACCTAATAATTCTCTTTGGTCCCGCCCTGCGAGGAACATGTGATCCATTGAAAATAAGACAATCCTCAACCCTCTCACCATGCAGCGTTCCCCTGGCAGGGGTAATAACCCTTTCAATTAATTTCAAATAACCAGGTCAGATGGCCAGATTAAGGGTGACATGGATAAGGCCACCTGAGTTGCAGTCTAATAGGACAGGTGTGGTGCTCTGTGTCTTCACATGTACTCATCATTCACTACTGTCACCAGTGGTCAAAAGGAGGTAAGCTGGAGTAGATGGCTGGCTCAGGATTCTGAACTCATTTGGTGCACTTTTCAAGGTCCCCATGACCTAGATAAATGGATTAAAAGTTTCAAGAGTGCTGATTGATTCAAATGGTTACAGATAGTTTGTGCTATTCCTGATAGAATTCTGATGCATCAGGACTTTTGAAACAATATTGTTTCCATGTCAGGTACAATGTACTCATTGCAAACTGAATTTCTTTTTAAATAAGATGAGATATTTGAGATGACTTATCTTTTGGGGTGAGGGTAGTATCAAGCCATTTAATTGAAGTCAGTATTATGGCATAATAAGTTTCAGCAACAGCTATCACTGATTTCCTATAGGTTATTAAAACTTTTTAATGAGCTATTATGATATCTAAGCACAAAATATCAAATTTTACAAAATATTATATCTAAGCACAAAATAGCAAATGTGATAAATTTATCAAGTTATTAGTATTTTCATTAAAATACACTCAGAGAAGTGCATAAATTTTAAAGGTGTTGTTACAAAGCAGAGACAACTGTGTAACCACCACCCAGATGAAGGAATAGAGGGGTACAGCAATCCAAAGTCTCAGGCATACTTCCCTAACTGACACTTCCTCAGGATAGGTAACGCTATCCTAACTTCTAAAACCATAGCTTAGATGTGCCTGCGATTTTTGTTTGTGTATTTTATAAATAAAATGTGTGTAACTCCTTTTTGACTTACTTCTTTTGTTCAATATCACATAATATTCAGTCATGTTACTCAGAAAAGCTGCAGCTGTAGTCTGTCTTTTTTGGAGCTATTTAGTATTCCGTTGTATGAAGGCATCACATGTATGTCATATATCATCCATGTATGAAAACATGACAATTCAACTTTGATGAGTATTTGGGTTGTTTTTAGCTTGAATTGCCAAAAATGCTTCTGTGAACATCCTTGTATGTGATATGTGTCCTTTTTGCAGCATGTATGCAAGTATGTGTTTGGTATAAGTTACTGGGTCACAGGGCATGCATATGGTCAACTTGAGGAGATAATGGCAAGTGAATACCAGTTTTATAAAAAGCTACATACTAACACTCCTTCTAGCAAAGTGTAAGTTGTTCCTCATCCGCCCCACACTTAGTGATACCAGGTTTTTTAACTTTAGCCAAAAAGTTATTTTTGAATTTATTGTTGCACGTTATTGTGTACTGAAAACACTGTATGGTAGAAAACAAGCAATTATTTCCTTTTATAGCAGAACAGAGAATAATATATGACATGTAATAGCCATAAAAATGTTGTTGGTAGTGAGTCTGCATCATGCTATTTAATTGTAGGCATATCTCAATGATCAGTTCATGAATAATACAAATAACAGTAACATAGACAAGTAACAGGTCCTTGCGAGCCATCTAGCAAAGAGAAGGACCCATCTAATAACTACTAATTGGTGGTGTGGTGGTATAGTGATGAGCACAGCTGCCTTCCACATCAAAACAAGACAGAGAAATGGATAGTCACTGACAATAAGCAATAAAAAGAAAAAAAAACACGAATTATAACATAGTAGCATAACTGACACTTAGTTTCCTTAGTCAACCAATTTATAGCCAAGAGAGGGTAAAGAATTAAGCCCTAGGACAGCTCTCAACAGAGCCAGAATTAGAAGTCCCTAGCATTTCATGGGACATGCAGAATTTTATTTCAATTATTTTCTTAAATCTAAAATTCCTCTTTATTTCAATTTAATTTCCCAGAGTTCAGATTAATTTTGTAAGTGCACTTAGTTAACCATGGAAAAGATCACTATATCCATATGTTGTAATTATATAACCATGCTTTTTCTTTCCGATTAATTAAAAGACAACTCGACACTGAAATCCAATCCCAGCGGAACACCTGATCCAGCGGTCACCCTTCAGAAAGACAAAAGGGGTCTGTCTAAATTCTTATTCCTCTCTGCCACCAAGGCTTCCAGCTTTCCAGAGCAATCTTTGGGCATACTCAACTCTGTCTTCCATTGAAGACTGGGGAGTAGGGTTGGGGGTGGAGGGGGGGGCTAGGTATTTTCTTTTTTTTTTTTTTTGGAGGGAGGGTGTTGCTAGATGTCACTGCTGGCCCACAATCCATAGAATATAGCCCCTGAATTATGGCTCTGCACTGGTATTATACATTCATCAACAGCTTCTAGGTGACAAATGACACACAACTACAAATGTTTAACCTCCAGCTACTGACTGGACTGTAGCTAATTTCTCCCTATCAGGTTAATGGGTTGAGTCTCTGCTAACAGCATCAACAAACCCGGTTAGACGCTGACATCACTCATCTTGAGGCAGGAACTAAGCCCTCATCTCATCCACGGTGGCATTGCTGTAAGGGACCACGTCTCCCAGGTCAAAATTCCCAAAATGGCGGCCGCCCATAGACATGTTTAATCAGCGCTGTGCTTACAATCCATTTTAATTAGCGCCAACATTTGCTATCTAGGGAATTCACATATAAATTCCAAGTACTGGCTTCTGGAATACCTCAGGCTCCAGCCAGTTGAAGGTTCACATTTCTGGAATGGTCAGGAAGAGCTGAAGGGGGGAGTGGCAGCCTTCACTGGGGACATGTCTCCCTCTCTCACCTCTCCAGAACCCTTGACTCCATAATGTCCCCTTCCTGGCCCCCTTAGACAACTGAGCTTAGGATTCCTGCCCTCACAGTCTCGAGGCCAAGTTTCATGCCAGGATATCGGCAGCAACTGAAGGATCTCAAAACGGGCTGCACGTAATTCTGGTCGCCTGCAGGGCCGGGCTGCAGTGCCCAGCGCGGTCCCCTGCTGCCCCTTCTCTGGGGCCTGGACGTTGGCATAGAGCTTCACTCCTGCACGATCACGTTGCATTCATCCAGAGATCTGCAACTTCCGTTTCGCCTCCGGGAGCCTGACTCCTCATTCTCTCCGCCCAAGCGCATGGGCAGAAAATTGCTGAGCGATGTCCTTTAGTTTTCTCTCATCTGCAGAAAAAATTCAGTCGACAAAGATCTGCAGCTCCGGCTCTTCGTTTAAACAACTGGAATTTCCCGTGAGTCAATGCATTCAACGATGCTATTTAACGTTCAATAAATAAAGGCAAATGAAACTTTAAAAAAAAAAAAAATGGGTCATCACTTTTATAGAAAACTAAACAGCCGGGCACGGTGGCTCGTGCCTGTAAGCTTCAGCCTATGAAGCGGCCGGAGCTAGGGATCGCCGTTCGAGTGCTGCCTGGGGCCCGTAGCGAGACCTAGTTCCAAAAAAATAGCTGGGCGTGGTGGTGCGCGCCTGTCATCCCAGCTACCTGGGAAGCTGAGTCTGGGGATTGCTTGAGTCTGTGGTACCCTGGGCAACGAGAGCCTGTGGTTCCACGGGCAAAAATAGCGAGACCTAGTCTCAAAAAAAAAAAAGAAAGAAAGAAAACTAAACAAATGTTTTGCTCAAAATGTCAAGCATGAGCCGAGTTTCATGAAATATTAACAGTGAGTTTAAGTGAGGGACAATTCAAGAATAGGCCATGTGCGAGCAGGGCTCACGGAGACCAGCTGCAAAGGGCAGTCGGTGCCCTAGTGGATGCAGAACTGTTACCTGATGAGAGGACACATGCTCTGGGAATCTCTGGGGTGTTCTGGAACTAAGGCCTTGGAAGTGAACAGCGCTGGTCTGCAGGTATCCACAGAAGTCAGCCCAGCGCCATGCACAGCCATACTGGAGGTTCCGCATAGCATCGCAGAATTTCCATTCCCCAGAGTCCTAATAACAATGGCAAGTCAGGATGTAGATGGTCTCACCCAGGACACAGCCTTCCAGGAACCCAGCCCTGAGTGGCAGTGCTCTGCTCAACCAGGCGCTTCTTCAAGGAGCTGAGGTATCTATCCTCCCCCTTCCTGCACAGGTTCTTATTTTGGACTGACTGCTCACCTGTGCACCTTCATGGTGCTGTGTTCTGATGCGGTTACCCCCTAAGCCTCTCCGGTCCACAACTTTCTTAGAATCCCCTGAGGAATTTGATACCAGCAAAAAATCCAGAGCTCTACTCCCAAAGTCACTAGCCCATAGACCCTGGCAGGGACTGGGAACTCTATATTAACAAATTCGCAGGGGGCTGGGTGCGGTGGCGTGTGCCTGTAATTCCAGCTTCCTGGGAGGCTGAGGCTAGGGCTCACCTGAGTCCACGGGTTCGAGACTACCCCAGGCAACATAGTGAGACCTGGTCTCAAAAAAATAGCTGGGTGTGGTGCCACGCACCTGTAATCTCAGCTACCTGGGAAGCTGAGGCTGGGGATCACTTGAGTCTGTGGGTTTGGGACTACCTCGGGCAACATAGGGAGACCTAGCCTCTAAAAAATAAAAATAATAATTCTGCACGGGGTTCTGATCTAGATGGTCACTGGCCAGGCTTTGAGTATCTACCTCAGAAAATTGATGCTAATTTTCCCAGTCCCAGCCTCAGCATCAGTTTTAAAAACCTACTTTGAATTAAAATATAGAACATAAAAATTCTGAATTCATAATAATATAACACCTGCTCATTATCATTGGGGGTTGTATTACTCTGAAGTTTGATGGAGGCTTGGGAAAAGAATTATCTGGCCATTCGTGGAGAAGTAAGTATGACTGGGGTTTTTTTGTTTGTTTTTTGTTTCTTTTTCTGGAGGGGGTTAAGCAAATAGTAGTGGGAGAGATGTTGAAGTCTAACCAATTAATGCAAAATGAATGATGATTTTTAAGAAATGTAGTTGCTATTGTAAGCCACCAGTGGAATAAAGAGTACAAGGAATGGATATCAATGGAGCTAAAACCAAGTGAAAGGACAGAGGTGACAAAAATGGAGGACCCAGATTAACCCACTGGGACTCACTAGGGAAACCTGAAACCCGTGTCCTACGGGCCTTAGGATACGATGCACCAGGAAGGAGAACACTCTCTTGCCCCCAAAATTCTGCCTGAATCTCATCAAGTTAGTTTACAAGAACGTAAACAAGGAACCCAATTAATTGATAAAGAAACAAGTTAATTTTATAGGACAAATTGCCCACTTTCTGCAACAACTCAGGTGATAGGTAAATGCAGAGGATGGTTACAAAAGAGAATTACAGATGTAACCAAATGCCAAGTATGGATCCTGCTGCATTCCAAATAAAAGAAACTATTAAAAGACAACTTTGCAACATCAGGGAAATCTGAATATAGAGTTGGTACCAGATGATAAAAAATAGGAGTGATAGGTGGCATATTGTTATATTTACAGTTATGTTTAGAAGTTTTTTTATGAATTAGAAATGCATGCTAAACTTTTCACAAGTGAAATGACATAGTATCTGGGGTTTCCTTGAAAATGCTTGAGCATTAAAAAAAGAAATTTTACAAAGGAAGAAAAAAATAAAAGAGAAACAAAGGCAATGCTTGGCATAAATAATGGGACATAGACAAATAAAATGAGATTGGCAATATACTGCTAACTGCATAAGCTGGTGCTGTGTGTGGAGCTCTACAATATACTTTTCATTATTTCCTGAAATGTTCCACAGTATTTCTGCTGTAGGCATCCACCCCTTACAAGTCAGGTTAAGGAGTTCAAGAAGTTGAGTATTTTATTCCTCAAGAATCTAGAAGTCAAGGGCATTATTATTCAGGAATTAAATACTCGCTCCCACTGGTCACTCCCCAGTATGCATACAACTGGAAGACTATTTGGAAGTCAAAATTCAGCTTTTAATCCTGAAGGCCAATTTTTGCCTCTCAAAGTCCAGAAAAAAAAGCAGTCGTATTTTTTTCCCCCCAGTCACACTGGCTTCTTCTGTAATAGCTAAATGAGACGCACAGAGTAAATGGAACTCCATTTGCCACTTTGGCTGCTGAAGTACCATTAAAAGACCTATAAAAGCATCATTCATCTATTAAGCGAAAGAAAATTCTGTCAGTAAATTAAGGGAAAACAACTTTTCGTACTCGAATTTGGGGTGTTTAAAGTATGCTATTTGGATTACAAAAAAAGATGGAAAAGTGTTGAAGCAAAAAAGGTGGTATTTTGTTATAGTGTGTTTCTAGAAAAGCTCTTGCAGACTGCCTGTGACTTCCTTAAACTGGTTTTAGATTAAGAGCAAATTTTTCCTGAGTCAAAATGTGCTCTCATTAACCTAAGTGTATTTGTAAATTTTCAGGTTAATACTATAAAAATCTGTATAGTCATTTAATTCTTAGAAGGTATTGGCCATAAAACTGAATTTGGCTTCTTCATTCTTTCCATGGTGGTAATTAGCATCCACAACACAATTCTCTTGGCCATCATTCCATAAAATATCTATCTCTAATCCAGAAGACATCAGCCAGGATATTGACTTTGGCCCATTTTAGCCATTCTAGCAGTAATATTTCCAGCTTTGTTTTCAAAAAGTCTGGGCAACTTATCAGTTGCCTTTAAGGCTTTCTTGTGAAATAGCAAGTGCCATCAAAATCAATATTTAAGGACACCTAGCAGATCCTCAGAGTGTGTTATGGGAATACAGGCAGAGCTTGGTGATTACGAAAGCTGGCAATCAGGGAACAAGAGCTGTACCCAGCCATTGCTCCAACTATGGAGGCTGGCACGCAGGGAACAAGGACACCAGGGCTGGCAAGAAGCAGGGTTTTTGTTTGTTTTTGACACTAGGTCTCGCTATTTTTGCCAGTGGAACCACAGGCTCACGTTGCCTGGGGTACCATGGACTCAAGCGATCCCCAGCCTCAGCTTTCCAGGTAGCTGGGATTACAGGCGCGCACCACCACGCCCAGCTATTTTTTTGGAACTAGGTCTCACTATGTTGCCCCAGGCAGGACTCAAACCATGATCTCCAGTCCCTGCCACAGCTTCCTAGGCTGCCGCTTACAGGCATGCGCCACCATACCCGGCCCTAAGAAGCAGGTTTTTTTAGTACCAGTACTGACTCAGTGGATTCATACCCAAAGGCTGAGCACCCCCAATAGGGAATTAAGGGTATATACACTTACATGTACCGGTGCTCCGAGTGGGTTGTCATGGGTAGCAGTACATGGCCTGAGGTGACAGAAGACAGAATGAGGAAGATTCAAGGAAAAACTGGCCTGCCTACAGTAAACTGAGTCAGCAAGTCAAGGGTTGTTTATCTAGCCCCCCTCGGCTGTATTTCTCAGGTCCCGGGGCTTCAGCATATTTCAGGTTATCCTGCTTCACCTGGTCATCATGCTTCAGCATTGCGGATTTGGGTCTTGACCACGGCAATAGAACAATGCCACAAAAAAGCAAGTCACATGAAATCGCTGGCTTCCTGGTGCAGAGAAGTTAGGTCTCTACTATACCATAGTCAATTACATGTACAATTGCATGGTATCTTTTAAAAAATGTCTATTTCTGAGATTATTTTAAAAGAGTTCATGACTGAAAAATGCTAGCCATCATCTGAACTCAGTGAGTCATCATCTTTTTGCTGTGAAGCAGCTTGTAAAAAAAAAAGGCAAAACCTGCGAAGCACAATAAAGCAAACTCAATCGAACGAGGTATACCTGGGAGCTGACGCCCTTTCAAACCATGCGGAAACTTGGAGAGGAGCTCCAGGTGCTCACCCCTGCCGTGGCCTAGGCTGCTGGTGAGGATGTGGGGGGTTTAGCAAGGGTGAGTCTTATGGCACCGGGACCTCAGGGTCTCAGGGATTCTGAGTCAAGGGATCTCAGGCTGGGGAAGCCAGCCTCTGCCTCCATGAGGGCAGGGGGTGGGGGCTGGGCACCTCTGCCAGACTTGGGCTCCGGTGGGGGAGGGGTCCCTTCTGCTTTACTCAATCCTCAATAGACCAGCACTGAGATGAAGAATCCAGTCTCAGGCCGGACATGGTGGCTCATACCTGTAAGCTTCAGCCTATGAAGCAGCCGGGGCTAGGGATCACGGTTCAAGTCCCGCCTGGGGCCTGTAGCGAGACCTAGTTCCAAAAAAATAACTGGGCGTGGTGGCGCGTGCCTGTAATCCCAGCTACCTGGGAAGCTAAGGCTGGGGATTGCTTGAGTCTGTGGTACCCCGGGCAACAAGAGCCTACGGTTCCACAGGCAAAAATAGCAAGACCTAGTTTCAAAAAAAAAAAAAAAAGAATCCAGTCTCTTCAGCTGCAGATATAATGCGGATTAAAGGAAGTCATCACGGCCCTGAATACACTCACCACCTATGTGGACAAGCACTGTGTTGGGAACCAGTGAGACAGGAAGTTGAAACCAGCGATTGAGGTGACCTGTCACAGATTTCTACCCACATCGTCTCTGGCACTGGGGAATCAAACCCTGGGCCCACAGTAACATGCAACGTGAAAGAGGCTCCCTCCTTTGCCTATCAATGGGGGGAGAAAGCCACCACGAGTGGCTGTGGCCCCATGGCAGAGCTGCTGACAAGACAGAGGAAAGGAGCTGGACCAACCACCTGGGGAAATCTGCCCCAGCAGCGAACACCTCACCACCATCGGCTGAAGATGCACTCCGAAACCCAGCTACCGAACTGTATGGCACAGAACCAGCAACAAGCGACAGAAAGGATCCTGGAGAAGCCACCACACATCTGCCTGACAGCAAGTTCCCAACATGCTCGGCCTGACTATCCGCCTCAGCCACTCCTGGAGATCCAGGCAGCGTCATCT
This sequence comes from Uropsilus gracilis, assembly GCA_004024945.1. NCBI lineage: Eukaryota > Metazoa > Chordata > Mammalia > Eulipotyphla > Talpidae > Uropsilus > Uropsilus gracilis. Next base: position 15,303 of record PVHY01024340.1, read on the forward strand.
GTTGCTTTTCAGGAGTGCAACTCCGCAAAGGGACGTAGCTTTAGAAAAAGCAAAGACCAGCAGGCCACACACAGACCAACAGCTTGCAGCGAGAGGAGTTGGAGTGACTGGGGCTGGGGGGGGGGGAACGACACGGTGGGTAATAAGGGGTTCAATACAACCATGCAAACATGAGCAACATTGTACAATAATTACAAAATAAAAGAATTTACTAAAAAACTAAAATAAAGAATAATGCATTAAAAAAAAAACAAAAAACCCGAGGTATACCTGTCCCTGCTTTGGAATCTGAGGGGTATTAAGATGCAGATTTCTGGGACCCCTGTAGTTCTATTAAATCAGATGCTCTACTTATGGGACCTACAATTCAGAGCACCAAGCAGTTCTTCCGCACACTGGATGTGACAACATTCCCAAAGTCCAATTCTGAGATCCATAAGGAAAACAGGTTAGAGAGTTAGAAGGAAGCTACCAATTTGCTTGTGGGACATAATGAGAAACTAATCTGGTTTCTTCAAGGTTTCAAAGGTATGTCCAGCTGATAAAAGAATAACAATTCAGCCTCTTTAATCAATGTGAGGTTATTCAGCCCTTAGAAAGTGGCTTAATGCTGCATAGCACCACTTTGGTTGGTGAGGTCTTGAGACATGATAGCAAAAACATTTTTAAAGCCAGACACGAGCCGGACATGGTAGTGTAAGCCTGTAATCCAAGAGCTGGGAGGCAAGAGGCCAGAGATTGCTTGAGTTCGCGGGCTCGAGACTACCCCAGGCAACATAGCGAGACCTGGTCTGGAAAAAGCAGCCGGGTGTGGTGGCGGGCACCTGTAATTCCAGCAACCTGGGAGGCTGAGGCTGGGGATCGCTTGAGTCCACAGGATCAGGACTACCCTGAGCAAAAATAGCAAGACCTAGTCTTAAAAAAAAAAAAAAAAATCCAGACATGAACCATCTTTCAAGTGCTGGGAGGCAAGAGGCCAGGGAGCACTGGAATTTATGAGTTCAAGACTACCCCGGGCAACACAGTGAGACCTGGTCTTGAAAAAACAGCTGGGTACAATGGTGGGCACCTGTAATCCCAGCTACTTGGGAGGTTGAAGCTGGAGATCACTTGAGTCCATGGGATCGGGACTACCCTGGGCAACATAGTGAGACCTTGTCTCAAAAAAAAAAAAAAAAGAAAAGAAAAGAAAAGAAAAGAAAAGAAAAACAAAGAAAGATCAGATCTCGTGTAACTCCATTTATATAAAATATCCAGAATAGGCAGGCACAGGGGGACATTTAGTTGCTGGTTGCCCCGGTGCTGTTGCTGGGATAGAGTTTCTTTTTGGAGTGATAAAAATGTTCTGGAATCAGATAATAGTGACGATTGCATGGCTCTGTGACTATACTAAGAACCACTGAATTGCACTCCTTTTAAAATGGTGAATTTGGGGTTGGATTAGATCTGAAAAATGGTTATTATAAACGGTAAAGGCATGGGGAGAGAGGGGGGAGGGCATATTTTTCTAGACTAAAAGAGGTTTAAAAGAAACCTAAGAGACATAACAACTAAATAGAATGAGTAAACCTTATTTAAATCACAATTCAAAAAAAAAACCCTGTAAAATAGACATGTTTAGACAATGGGAGAAGCTGCATATGAATTTAGAATTATTTTCTTAGCAATCATCCTGGCATCGCTGCCAGGTGTAATTATGTCTCCGCAGTGAGAGGGATACAGAAATATTTAGGGGTGAAATAACGTATCTGAGATTTTCCTTTAAATACTTTGACAAAAAGGGAGAAAGGTGGGATAAGCATGCAAAATAATGTGTTTGGGTTGATATTCATTGCCTGGAAGATAAAAACATAGGGAACTGTTGAATTCTATCTTGGTGCCTACTTGGAAATTTTCATGATAGAGACTTAGCAAGAAGCAGAATTTCTTTTGACTCTAAGATTTTCTATTGTGCCACTGGGTGCTGGCAGTGTTACCGTGAAGTGGGAAGGCAAATGCTAGCAGCAAATCTTTACTTTTGAACTTTTCAGCAGGAAATGGCTAGAGGGAGACTTTCGGATGCTTCTAGGAACTCAGAAAAACTAAGGGACACTTTCGAACAGCATCAGCTCAAAGCTTTTTGTTCATCTTTTAAGGAGCGGGAAAACTACTCAGATTCTTTCTCCAAAGCCACTTTCAGTTCTAAGAGCATGAAATTGCTAACTAGTCAATTGGTATTTGTTCTAGACAAGGAATTGATTCCCCATCAAAATAAGTACGCAGTTCGCTGTACCGAACTTAGTATTTTATTATGGAGGGCTTCCTATGGTGGTATGTTGATTTGGAAAATAATTTTATCCTTATAATTCTGTTAGATTTACTAGCCTAACAACTTAAAACTTGCCTTAAAGCCCTGCTCTTGTATATACACACACACACACACACACACACACACACACCCTTCATGCTGAATCTGTGAGCAGAAAATTCTTTGATTTTGGTGGTCTCTTGGCCTTACCTTCAGACTTGAATTCTTCTTCTCAAATATCACTTGGACTGATTGAAAATCCACGTGTGATGTAATAATCAAAACTTGGAGGGAACTTTTATTTGAATCAAGTTCAAGCATGCACAGTTGTCTTCACCAGGACCTGTGTGTGTGTGTGTGTGTGTATGTGTGTGTGTGTGTTTTAGATTATTGGTATGGGGGGGCGGGGCTTGGTAGCAGTGTGCTCTTGATGAAAACCCCACAGAGGGACTTTCTTTCAGATATATTTGCATTTCTCTCTTTTTTTTTTTTTTTTGTTTTTCTTTTGGTTTTTGTTTGTTTGTTTGTTTGTTTTTGCATTTCTCTGGAGTGTCTGATTTATTTCTATTTTCTAACTTTTGCAACTCAGCAAAATGCTTGGCTTTCTTGGAACAAGGGTCCAGTCTCTAGGGTTCTATTCACCCTGAACTCTATTAATTTTCCCTGCACTTTTATTTTTAAATCTCACTGTAACATAGTCTTAGAAACTACATTCCAATTCCTTTAGGACTAAAATGGGGTTTAAACAGAGAATAAACAAATGAATACGTGAACAGGCAATAAATTCAAATAACTACAAAACCATACAATAAAAACTGGCCGTTACTCGGAATGGTTCAGGGAGGTTTTGTGGTATAAAGAGGAGTTTCTTCCTTAGCGGAGTGGTGGGGGCAAAGTTCCCAAAGGAGAGGCAACACTTTCCCTTCCTAAATGGTGGAGCAATGGAGCTGGGTGCATCATGCAGCTACTGAAGTAAAGTTCAGGTTTCAGGCTCTTAATTTGCAAGGGCTCAATCTCAGACCTGACAGTAGCTCCAGCCATAAGGCAAATGGTTGCCTATTTTTGTAAATTGCTTAAGAGTGAGCTGTTTCTGCTTTCTTGTTATTGTGAAGTCTAACTCCACTTGTCTGAGTGTCACAGAATGTCAGGTGCCGTCTGCTCTTCCAGCCACATCACATCTCTGGAAGCATCATTTAACGACAAGATGGGCACGGAAAGTAGGTAGACTGATAAGTGGGTATAGATTATAAATATAATTGTGTACATTAAAAAAGCTGACGAAGCCGGGCATGGTGGCACATGCCTGTAATCCAAGTGCTGGGAGGCAAGAGGCCAGGGATTGCTAGAGTTCGTGGGTTCAAGACTACCTTGGGCAACATAGTGAGACCCGGTCATGAAAAAGCAGCTGGGTGCCGTGGCGGGCGCCTGTAATTGCAGCTACCTGGGAGGCTGAGGCTGGGAATATTTGGAGTCCATGGAATCAGGACTGCCTGGGGTAGCCCAGGCAACATAGTGAGACCTAGTCTCAAAATAAATACATAAATACATACATACATATATACATAAATAAATAAAATTTAAAATTGACACAAAATGCTGAGCTTATGATTCATTTAAATGAGGTCCTTTTGCTTGGCAAAAAAAAAAAGAAAAACAAATTTTCTTCTAATCTGTCTTTGAATTGAGTGATGGCTTGCTCAGTTCCCGTGGAGGTAACTGTTTAACCCAGAAACGCCCCTCCCCTTCACCTTGCTACTTAACCAGACTTCACACTATCTGGTTATTCTGGCAGATTAATGGTGGTGCAGGATGCTCTGCCTCAGGCTCTGTTGCCTGCTCTGTTTGCCTGGCAGCTTTTAGTGCCCTGACCCCCTGACAGCTGATGCCCCCAGAACCCCACAGTGGAGCCCACCAAGCTCTGTAGAAATTGCATGGCACCGCTCAGCAAAGCACGTGTTGCCATGAATGTCAAATAATCCCTATAGGTAATTATCACTTTTTTCCCCCAGGGAGGAATAAAATTATTGAAACTCAGAAAAGAAATGTACTAAGCAGCCTTTCAGATAGCCAGGCCCTTGGAGAAGGGTACCAGCACACCCCCACTGTGGCCTAGGCCACTGGGAGGGGGAAGGGGGAGGGGGAAGAGGGAGGGGGAAAAGGGA
>PVHY01024341.1:0-19730 GCA_004024945.1 Uropsilus gracilis
AAAACCATGGACACACCTAAAAGAAATCACATTAGCAGAAACAAGTTAAAAAGATAAAGACAGACACCAAATGGTTACAACTCGGGGTGGGGGGGCGGGACAGAGGGGGAATGGTCAGGGAGGGTGGGGGGGTGAACCCCGGTATTACAAAGATATGAAATGTATATATATATAAACTATTTGATTATTAAAAAAAAAGAACAAAATTCATGTTAAAATGAGATTCCCAATATTGTATACATTGCATATGAGGGCAGGGGAGGGAGGGGCAGTCAAAATCCCACCATAGCTCCAAGGGTGGCAATTCTGAACACTTGTCTCAACCTTTTCCCACTCTCCTGTTTGACAGACTAAACTATCCAAATTTCTCAAATGTGAAGCTACACCATTTCTCAGTCCTTAAAGCATTTAAAGATTTGCTGTCTGTTTCTCTTTCTGTCTGCTGATTTAGCATGAAATAGTAATGTTGAACCTAAGTTTGCACTTTAGGTGGCCTGTCATAAGATCCAAATTGACAAGGAGACTATGTTACCTATCTATTTATAACCATGTACTCCTCTAATCCTAGAAATAAATTTTGTTAGTAACAGACTCTCATCTGGTTCAGTAGGGAAGACAGGTTATATTTGCTTATTCCCTAAAAGCTCAATGATGAAGAGTAAATCTCAAGTTCTCTATCTCCCTTTCCACATAAATAAGAAATTGTATTCATATTAAGAAAAGAGGGAATATATTAGCATACTTTCCTCTTCTCTTCCACTACGTGATAATGTCTTAGAAGGCCTGAGAAGAGTTATCAGCATAGTGCCTGGGTCACAATTTTGGAAAATACATATAAGTCACACACAGAGGGTATTTTAGCTCAAACAAACAAACAAAAAAACAAACAAAAAAAAACTTCCTAGAGTCATAGTTATCAAAAACTCGTAAATTATTATGCAGTGGAGAGTTCCCTGTCATGGCATATCAGAGACTGGGAAATTGTTTCACAACAAATGAGATAAAGGAATCAACAGTTCACTTAAAAGTGACTGTTTTTTAAGTTTGCCTCTCAATAATCTGATTAAAAAATTGTCAGTGATTGCATTTTTGCTAACAGTTTTTCTGAAGCCCTTCCAACGTTCAACCACTCCTCAGTCCCAAGGACAAGTTATACGTTTTAGGCAGCACCCCACCTCTATGTGCTAAATTCCAGTCTGGCTTCTCAGCACTGTGGGCCCTGAGTTGTCAGAATTTTGTTCATGGTAACATAATATTTGGATGTGCCAAGAACCATGTCTTAATATTTGGGATTAGGAACCACTCTGTCTACTATAATTTCCTAACCAAGGCACACACCAGCCTGCACAAGAAGAAATACCACATCATCTTTCATGTGGATATGATCAAAGAATTTGCAGTCATCTTTAACACATTAATATGCATAAGTAGTCTCATTATTGATGTTAAAAGCATTTTCCCTTTTAGTTTAGCCATACTCGGTCCACTATGATTTTTAAAAAAATGGAAAAAGAAAATTTTATATTCATTAAAAGAAAAGTAAAACTAAAGGCTACATACAAGTGTCTTACTGCCATACAGAAAGAAATTAGAAAATCTGCTAATAAATCTCACCATTATTCTATATAGAAATAGTCTTTGTGCCTAGTTGAGATATCTGTTTGAAAATTTTCTCCACAATACAATAAAATCAATATACCTTCTAACATAGTTCCCATAATAACTAGTTCTGGAACCAATGGCAAGGACACATAACATGACACACGAACAAAGGTTATGTTGCCACTTGCATTTTCTTATTTTCATAGTGTTTGCTCATGATTAATAATAATTGCTACTTAGAAGTCTTCTTTGGCCTGAGCAAGATGAATGTTCTTGGTAAATGTGCCCTGAAATGAATGAATGTATAAATTGATCAAGAAATTCTGTTAACATAGCTTATTAACACCTTCACTATCTCCTGGAGTCCTATTATTCTTTCAGTTCAAAATTTTCAAGGACTTCTTTGGATAAGTATATAGCATAATCAGGTTACAGCTATTTACTGTCATCAAAGTATGCGTAAGTGTAGTCATACACCTAAACCATCAAGAAGTGCACTTAATCCTAAGAACATTGTTTTTAATTCTAAGGACATTACCTTACTTCTCCCCTCCATCACTTTCCTTCTGCTTTACTTAGAAGTTTATTGTTCTCCCTTGATATAATGTGCCTATTTGAGGTACCTGTTTGTAGTGGTTTTAATTTTTTGTATTGCTTTCACAAAAATAGTCATTTAATTATAAAATTTACAGAATATTCAAAGACCAGGACATAATTTTTACTCAAATATTTAGGAAAGTATTTAAATATAGATTAAATTATTTTAATCAGAGTATCAATTACTTGGTATTAGTCTTGGGGTAAATGGCCACACCCATTATTTTATAAAGCATCTCTCAATTCAGGTACCTTAAGAGCAACTCTAAATTTTTTTTATGTTAATATATTTAGAACATTTTCTACTCAAACATGTATTGTTTAATTTTTAGAATGTTATTTAGAAAAACAATTTATATATTTAAATTTTAAAAGTCCCTTTTGTCTTTTAAAAATCTTATACTCAAACTACAGATATTCACAATTACAGCTTAAGTTAGAAAACACAAACAAATAATTACAAAATTTGTAGGCACAGAAGGAACAATGAAAGTAATGTTTGTTTTATCTTCCTGATGAGAAATCTAGCAAACAGTCAATGTTTATTGACTCATTTCATATTAGATCTCTAGCTAATTGAGAATCTAGTCTCCTGAGTCTCATATGAGGTTCTGTCCATTATCCTTATAAACGGTTTATGTTTTCTACTTGTTTTTGCCCTGTCATCCCCATGAGATAATAAGTTTTTATTCTTCTTTTTATCTTTTTAAAAATTGTGTAGTATTTTTTTTTGAGGTAATGTTGGTTATAGCAGTATATATAAATTAAGATAATGAGTTTTTAAAGAGAGAATGAGATCCAGTTTTATTACAATTCCCTATGGTAGTCTGAACACTAAACTTTCAACGCATGCCACTTTTCCTAAATATCTGTGGTCTTGCAGTAAGTAAAATGCTTTTTTAGAGTTAGAGAGTATAGCTAAGAGTGGTATTAACTATGCCTGAGTTAACTACAAGCAATATGAAATAATTTTATAGAACTAATTCTTAGTCATTAAAAACAATGACTTAAAAATAAAACTTTCCATAAATGACTGAGCATGGACTTAGGAAAAGACAGGGTAATTTAACACATGTCAAATGGTCTCTATCTTGTGAATCCTAGTGAGCATTAGAGATTTCCAGATTCATTGTTTCTATATAAACTAAATGTACAGAGAGGATGATTTACCCCCATAAGGTCTAGATCAGATAAATTTGCAACCTATACCATATGTAAACACTTCCAAAGTCAACCCCAATATATATGTAAATTCCTCCCAAGCTTATAATATGAACGAATATTTAAGAAAGTCATAAGTAAATCGCAGTAGCATGCACACTAAGGTAAAGTTTTGAACAATATTCCTGACAGTATGATGTTTTCCTTAGCAATAATACATTTTGTAGAACAAAACAGTGATATTCCAAAAGCATTTTTTTTTCTGTTTTAAGCATCAAATCTGAAGACTGGACATGATAATAGATCATCCTACTTGGTCAGCAGAAGTGGTGAATTTGGCTGTGCAATTGCGGTTTATACCTTACTTATAGCACAGTCATTTTTAATGACTTCCACACAGCTCGAAGTTCTAACTATAATCACTGAAGGAATTTATGTTTTATTTCTGGAATACTAGCTGCTCACCCCAAAGGATAACCAATTATAAATAAGGATTGATCAACTAGATTATGGCTTACTGAGAAAACATCTGCTGCCACATGCTTCAGAAAAAGAATACATTTTAAGGATGGCAGATAGGGATAGAAGAAAACATTTAAAAACAAAATTTCAACTTTATGTGAATTGTTTTAGATTTCAATTGCAAAAAGCTAATCTTTTTAGTGATTCATGTGATCATATTAAAGTATTTTATGGAACAATGATTTGGTTATTGATATTTGTGTATTTAGCACATTTGTGTATTGATGCCACAATAGCAATAGTTTGTGCACCATTTTAAAATATCATTATCAGAAATAATAGAATCAATAATATTGTCTTGAACCAATTAGGTTCTTTCAGATAAAATATATAATGTACCAAAATAGAAATGGGGGGTTGTCAATTGGAGCATAGATGGACTTTTCCTAAAGGTAAGGCTTGTCTCAGGAACCAATTTAAGTTCTAAACCATTCTCTGGACCTCAGAGAATGTTCTGTGGATGGGAATGCCAGTGAATGAGAGTGTCTGTATATAATTTCATTCAGTTAATACAGCATTTCATGCTACTCTTTGGAAGAAGTAAGGAGTGAAGTTTTCCCTGGATTATCTCATAGACCACCTCATTCATCTACTTCTACACAAAGGCTTCTCATAGATAATGACACACAAAGGCCAATCAGCCCCCATAAGCAATCAAATCCTTTTGCTTCTAAGAGCTTTCTGCACAGTACCACAGCTTAAGCAACTGAGGGAATCATCTAGGGCTGTCCATCTTTAAATTAACTTCTGCACAGAGATTTGACAAGTTTATCCTACAAAATTAACTGTATACAAGATAGCAACTAACTCAGTAGTACAAATCAAAGCATGTACACATAGCTAAGAAAGTAAAAGGCCCTTTGGTTTGTTGTCTATAATATAAAATACAACTCATTCTCAAAAATAATGTTAAATAATGTACAGTATTTAATAGCTTGTTGGTTGTCAATACAAAGGGACTGCACTATTTTAGTTTAACAGAATCACTCTTACTGGACTCCACTTGAGGGTCTTGACATTAATCAATTCAAAGGAATATTTTATTTAAAAAGTTATATTAAATACATTGTTTATATATTTTAAGACTTCAATAGAGCATATTGTTCATCATATTACAGAGTGCAATTTTATAACATACACTGTTCACAGAGTCATAGAAGAAATTTATTTCAAGTCTCAGTCTCATGTAACCTATATTCTCTTTAATGGTGGGTTTAAATATCTCTCACTAGGCTGATAAATCTGTGATTAGGTCATGATTTTTACTTTTGCCTGCTTTTGCATGAAATAAAGCTAAATAAGAGGCTTACCACTAATAACTATGTAGGATCAATGTATGGTATGTATTTCTGCCATTTACTATGAATCCCTACTTTTGTTAACCTTCTTATCCTTAATGTTTCCTTTAATTTCCCAAATGTTTAAAGATTTTTATTGTTACCATTATTTTAAGGACCTTCCACTCCATTTTGAAAACAATAAATACAAATTAGTAATGTTTATTTTCTTAGTTTTAATGTTCTTAGAGGAAACATTTCTGCTTTTACCTGTTTTAACAAAATCTTTTAATCATGTCTGTATGTATTAGTGTGTATAGTAATACTGAATTTGTGTAGGAATAAAAGTGCACTTAAAACTGTGTTAATAGCATTTCCTTATCTACAATTTCTAATAAATTAGGCAACAAAAATCTTTTAAAATCCTTTTATTTTTCTTTTAGCTCTGAGACCCATAAGATTTGTTCAAGCAAATATAAGACAAGATAAAGAATAAGATTTCTAAAGGGAATAAAATTTAAGAAGCCATAAGAACCTTCACTAATCCAGTACAGAAAATTAGTTCTTAAGATATCTCTTTGCAATCCACTTTCAAACTTCTCTAGTTTGTTCAATAATAATATAAGTTTATACTGGTCTCAGAGTAAGTCATCTTTCTGTGCCATGGTTACAATGTTTAACTTATAATTAAACACAAGGAGTGCTTGAAAATATACTTATCAAGGGGATTAGCATATTGTACAATATATTTTTTCTCTTTCCTTCCAATAAATACAATTAGTTGGTCAGCATTAGCTTGACTCTGTTCTGCTTAGGAGACAAATTTGAGATCATGTAAATTAAACCAATTTGTCAATTTTTAATTTCATTGCTTGATTCTTTATGCTTAAGAATGTACTGCTTTTGCTAAAATGAAATCAAAGACAGATTTTGCTCTATGAATACAATAAACATTCATTAAAATGTAAAGACCTTACATTTACTTAGAAAGCATGATAAAGTAAAACTAGTGTAAATTATATGGTACATATTATATCATTTTAAAGAGTGATTAAATGCAGGTCCTTTATTTTGCTGATGTTACAGTTAGTGATAAGTTAAGTAATTGTTCCCTAAATCACAAAAGCATTAGAATTAGGTAAAACTCAGACCTTCTCATGATCCAAATTACTAGCTAGGTAAATAATCAATCCCTTTTTGAAGAGAATTTTGTCACTCCATAATAACTTGCAGTCACAGAAAGTGTTTGTTATATAATCAGATTTATTTTCCCAGAAAACTATACTAAATATTCAGCATTCTGTAGCTAAAAAGAAAATAATTTTACAACTTCCTGAGATAGTAGTTTGAGTTTTTCATTACAATTAGTGGTCTTCATTTCCAGTGTATTAAAAAATATTCAACATTGTTATCAGACCCTTGTCACTGTCAGGAGGCAAAATTTTCCTCCAGTCAGTTGGGTTTCTTTTTGTTTTGTTTATTATCTTTTTGCTGTACAGAAACTTTTTAGTTTGATATAGTCCCAGCTGTTTATATTTTCCTTCATTTTTTTGCCAGTCATAGTTGTTTCCCAAAGTGAATTTCTGAGGTGAAATTCATGAAGGATTCTGCCCTACAGTTCAACAAACAAAGCAAAAAACCAAGTCAAAAAAACAGGACCAAAGAGGAGATACAAGTGGTTAAATGAAAAGAATGCCACACATCACTAATGTAATGTAAATTACATTTCACCAGGGAAATGTAAATTAAAACCACACTGAGATACCATTTTACACTAGTAAGAACGGCCCATATAAATAAACCGGATAACAACAAGTGTTGACGTGGATATGGAGAAAAAAGAACTCTCTTACACTGCTGGTGGGAGTGCAAACTCGTCTAGCCACTATGGAACGCTGTGTGGAGGACCCTCTGACAATTGGAAGTGGAATTATCATTTGACCCAGCCATCCCACTACTTGGAATCTACCCAGAGGACATGAAAACACTAATTCAAAAGGACACCTGTATGCAAATGTTTACTGCATCTCTGTTTACAATTGTCAAGATTTGGAAACAAACCAAATGCCCCAAAACTGATGATTGACTGAAAAAATTTGGTATGTTTACACAATGAACTACTTCACATCAATAAATGAGGACAAAATATGTCATTTGCAGCAACATGGAGGGGACTAGAAAGACTCTATTAGCAGAAATAAGCCAAAAAGAAAAAGAGAAATACAGAATAGTTTCACTTATATGGTGGATATAGGGAAAAACAAACAAATGAATGAGAAAAAGTGAACACAAGCAATGGAACTGAACAATGGAGTGAGAGAGGAGGAGGGGGAAGAAGGCAGGGGAGGCAAAGGGCACAAAAGAGTAGGATGGTTAGTAGGGGTGGGTTAGTAGGGGTTAGGGAAGTGGGAAAATCCTGGAGTACACAATAATGTAATATAAATATAAATACACATATATATGCAAATTTAAAAATTTAAATTAAAAAATCTTCAGCAACTTAAATTGTATGGGGGATGGAAGAAGGGTGGGAATCAATTGGGAGGAAAACACCTAAAGGAAGAATCAATTGTGTAAAGAATTTTTTTCTAGTGTGTGCTCCACTTCTTTGCTTACTATAGGTATGGCTTTTAAATGTGTTTCTATACTAATAAACTACATAAAATACAGACACTATTAGTAACCAGTAGGGGAGTTGTTTGGTAACACATAACAGGAAAAGTTATTTGATCAAAACTACTAATTTCTTGTTTATGTAAAATGAAAGTCTAGGGATATTTTTCATGTATTAATTGATCCAAAGCCTAAAACAAGTGCACAAAGAATTGTTTTTGCCATTATATTTTCTGTATTATTTTGCATTGGCTAAATTCTCACTCTCTCCACTTGGTAGAGAGACAGCCACCTATACTTTTCAGCAAATAGAGCATCATAATTCTACAGAGATATGTGGGGCCATGCATTCCTTCAAACAGTTCCAGTGAAGCGTCTAGAAAATGATCTCCAGGGTTCTAATTGTATCACCAGCTGGTCCCTGAATTAATCATTAGGATATGATACATACTTTGATTATTCAAATCTGGTATAGGTGGCCACTCACAAAAACGGGTTTGACTCAGTCTCACTCAAAACACACAGTGTGTGAACAGGGAAACAAAGAAAGTTTCTGCCAGATGTGAAAAGATGCTAGTAAGTTAAAGAGCAACATTCTTCAATTAATACTTCTTAAGATGTAGGTTAGGTCTAGATTTTTCATTTATTTCTTCTTCTAATAGTATGACAAATCAAAGTCAATGAGTCAGGATGTGTAATTCTACAAGGAAGACCAATTTATTATACTTAATTTGTAATTTGCCATGGATGTCCTTTTATAATATAGTTTGATTTGTTGACCGTTGGGTTGTTTTGTTGTTGTTGTTGGTTTCTGAACAACTCAATATTTACAGCAAACTGGAGCAAAATGAAGGCATGTTTTCCATAGACTAAGAACTTTGAGTAGAATAGGCTACCATTTTGTGATATTAAGTCAAGAAATTTAGAAAGCTTTTATAATCACCTGAAATCCATCTTAAATTGCTTGCTGATACCTGACATTTCTTTGTCTTAAAGTAATTGCAAATATCACTGAGAGAGCTAAGACATTGTCTCATTAGACATTTACATTTTATTATTAATATTTTGTCAAATCCTGCATGAAAGTAAGTTTTTTATGTAGGAAAGGAAAATGAATTAAGCAGAAATTTTTAAAAATATAAAATTAACTAGAATAAAATTCAGAAAGGAACACTGGGTAAATCAAAGACAAATTTTGTTAAATTATAACTTTATTGAAGGAAAGATTTAAGTAAATGACTTTTTGTTGAAGACATTTCGGAAATCAAATACAGTTTAACATTTTTTGTCAGTCAAGGACCTAAAGTAATTGAAATATTCAAATCAGGTTTCATCCCTCAGTCTGATATTAGATGGAAGAATTTTGAAAGCAAAGCAGAGTATATTTTAATCTTTAAGATGCACTCAAATTTCATGGTTGAGAGAATCAAATTTTGTGGATTTTTCCCCCAGGTGCAGGATACTGGGGATCACCACTTTCCTTTCTAAAACTTGCAAGAAAGCAGTGAAGTGTAGCAAAAAAAACCTGAACATCTGAATTCCTGTTAGACCTTGGGTAAATTCCAAAATAACCAATCTTCACCTGGTTTTTAGGAAACAAATCCTAGAAATAAACGTGAAATTGTTTTTGCATTAAGAGGTACTTGATAAATGTAATAGGTCAACATGAACCACATACTAAGACTGTTCCTTTAAAAAAATGAAATAGAAAGTGTTAAAATGTGAAGAGACCCTGATTTATGCAAAAGTATAGATGGAGAACTGCTTAGCTTCTCTTAAACAAAAATATTAGCTTTCTGAAATTTTATTTCCTCTACAACCAGTTTCCCTTGAGTCTGGAAGTGCCACTGCAGAAAGATCTAAGAGGTAGCTAAATAGCAACTTCCTTTCACAACCTGGCAGAAAACTTTATAATTACTTTTATAATTGCATACTCATCTTTCTGAAAAGAACTTTTTTCTAAATACATTTTTTAACCAAAAAAAAAAAGATCTCTTAAAGGCACAGAGCTCTATGGTGGCAACTGATATTATAATACATCAATTTGAGGGAAAGCCTCACATTTGGCAATTTTCAGTAAATGGATTGAAAGATTACTCTTCAAAAGTAACAACAAAACAAACAAAACATCACAAAAATAAAATAAGAATAGTCTTGCTGCTAATGCATGGCATTATCAATCAATAGGAAGAGTTAAGCAAATAGACTAATAATTATGAAAGGTATTCCTTAAAGTGAAATACATGTTCTCATTAAAATAGAACCTCAAGAGAAAAGTTCCATGATTGATTAAGTTGAAAAGACCTATTGTAAAGTCATTAAATATTTTTAAGGGAATATTTTTAAGTGACTGGAGAAAAATCATACCATGGCCATATTATTGTGTAGGTTGGAGTCAATGGAGTTCCAGCATAACAGCTTGATCCTTTTTTATCACGACCATCCAGTCTAATCTAATATAGAGGTTTTATTTTTTCATTCACATCCAAGAATCCTCTCTTTTTTTTTGAACTGGTTTTAGCACATGAAATTGTTAGTATTGGGAGGGGCTGTGATTAAATTCTTCACTCATGCTCCCTTCTCCCTGACTTGTTTTGTCAACTTTAGAATTAGATTGAGGGAAAGGGCAATAGGAGGATCATTTAATATTTTTGGTTCCTTCATGTTTTTATGTGTAGAAAAAATAAAGTAATGTATCTACACTTGGTCACCTAAATAATTCTAATTTCCCCCTTTTATTCAAATAAATATAAAGAGCCTAACAAGCAGGTGAGAAGGCAAATGCAAATTTCTTTAGGACTCTTGTCAAGACAGCAACCTTCACACAACTGAATACTATGTGCTTATCACCCACTTGATCTCTTATCCAGTAAGCTGATATTAACAAAGATATTAAGATTGGAATTTAACAGGTCAGCTGAAATAAATATAAAAGAACTCATAACTGGATAGAACTGGTCCAATAAGTATCAACAAAGAATATGTAGCATGTATCTGGCACATTCTGCTTCACTGTTATGCAAGCAAAACAGACCAAGATTGTTGACCTCACAAAGTTTATGTTCTGCTGTACTTAAGAGAAAATTAACACTAAATATAAATAGCTATATATTTAAAGATGCTCCAAGTTGCAATAAAAAGCAATATAGAAAGAAAATGTAAATCAGTCCCAGTGGTAAGGAAAGGGTTAGTTTTCTGGATTTAATTTTAAATAGAGTGGTCAAGGTCAGTCCCAATAGGGATATAATACCTCAACCAATATGAGAAAGAGGCAAAGGGGTTAGACAGTAAAAGCAAGCTTCTTAAAAAAGGCACTGCAATGAAGAATTGGTACATAGGGATTAATGATCAATGATTTGAGGAGACTGGTAAATACTGCCTTTAGAAGCTAAGGTGGAAATTAGAAGACACATAAGGCAGTCTCTCTACTCATGTAAGGCTTTGTGTTCTGCTCATGTGAAAGAGGCAATTCAAAAGTGATAAATAACACAATCTGATATTGACTGAGAGATCATTGGTTAACAATACTGTAGATGATTTAGAGGAATAAACTCACACCTCATAGAAGTCAGTCACCACACCACACCCCTTCCAAAGTGACCACGGTCTTTTCCTATGGACCACTGGTTTCCCTACTGGCTTCATTCCTAATCCTTCCCTCTCAGTCCCTCTAGTAGTCTCAAAACAGCACTAATATTCCCAGGGTTTGTTTCAACTTGATTTTGTCAGTTCCTTTGTCTTGTTTCTCCAGGTGCCTTATAAGAGTGAAATCATCCACTCTTTCTTCATCTGACTTATTAGCATCATCCCCTCCAATTCCATCCATATTACTGCAAATAAAAAGCTCCCTATAGTTACTCTATTGAGAAAACCAGGGGCAGAGAAAACTCATGCACCATGCCAATGGAGCTAAATTTTACTGTGGCTACACAAAACACTAAAACTTCAGGGGTTTAAAAAGCAAAAGAAAAATCTCTCTCTCTCTCTCTCTCTCTCTCTCTCTCTCTCTCTCTCTCTCTCTTTTTTTTTTTTTTTTTTGGCTCTTATGGTACAGTCACCGTGGGTCAGCAGCAGCACTGCTCCATCCTGCCTTCTGTCTGGGTCCAGGATGATAGTACAGTTGTAACCTGAGACAGTGCCAGTCGGAGTTAAGTTTGACATTTAGAGATCTGAGATATTCCTCCACCAGGGAGAGGGGAAACCTCAAGAAAGACATGTATATATTTTGAACAGTTTTTGCATTTTGAAGAATACAGCTCTCCACAGGTGGGGAGAGAAAGGGGGAGATTATTTAGGAGATTATTTCAATGATGAGAGATGATGATTCATTTCATATCAATTACCTCTTAAATTGTAAAATCTTGAAATTTAAATGGGTATTAAAAAAGCTGCAAATGTGGTTCATAAAGAATAAAGGTAAAGTTGCATATAGATTTTTATTAGGAAAAAGTAGATAAAGTAAGGGAGGGATGAAGGAAACTTAAGAAATAAAACCTAGTAAAAATAAAATATAAATCATAGAAATATAACATTAATTTATTAAGTATAGTATTTTAACTCAAAATCAGTTCTCATCTATACTAACTCTAAATAAATAAATAAGTGCTAGAAAAAGAATTGATGACATAAATTGCTCCTTTTTATAAGTCTTTTGTTTGTATGTTTGTTTTGTTTTGTTTTTTGAGACTAGGTCTCACTATTTTTGCCTGTGGAACTGCAGGCTCAAGTTGCCCGGGGTACCACAGACTCAAGCAATCCCCAGTCTCAGCTTCCTGGGTAGCTGGGATTACAGGTGTGTGTCACCACACCCAGCTATATTTTTTTGAGTCCCTCAGTGGGACTCAAACCATGATCCCTGGCCCCAGCCGCAGCTTTCTAGGCTGCCACTTACATCCTTTTTATAAGTTTTTCTGACCTTGTGATTCAGAAGGAGCAGTTTTGTTTATAGTATACCATTTTTGCCTTCTTTTTAAATTTACTCTATTAATTTGATGACAGAATCTCTCCAGTAAGTATGCCATTGTCACTGATTCCACTAAAAGTTGTTGAATATGTGTTGAAAGGTGATAAAAATCATTTTATTATTTATAATCTTATCCTTCCCCCTTATAAAAGGATAAATAGGGTATTCATTTGTAAACCCTTCTGGACAACAATGATTCCCATAGCTTAATAACACTATGCTTTCCTTTTACCTACCACAATTGATTTATTCATTGATGTTTATGTCTAATATGTGCAAGATAGTAACATAAAAAGAAAACAACTCCTGTGAATGAGTGTCTTAAAGTTCAGGGATAAAGATAAATAGAATTTATTAAGGTAAGTGCTATTTTGGCAGAATATGTGATCTGCAAAGATATGAGAAAAAGGAGAGTCAAACTTCACAGGGGTAAGATTCATAAAGTAGAGATGCTTTAAATGAGTCTGAATTAAGAACAGGGGTTCTTCACTAAAACTAATGACAGTGAAAAGAATTGTAAGCAGAAAAAAAAAACATACAAAAATACAGGTGATAAAGTAAAACATATTTGACAGAAATAAATGGATGAAAGACAACCTGCAAAGGGACAGCAGAATTAAATGTGCCTGAATAAATCAAAAGAGACTGACTCAGAGAGGAGCCCTACTGCCATGTCCAGAAATTTCAATATTATACAGTAACTAGGGAGCCATTGAAGAGATTAAAGCAGGAAATGATTGAGAGTCCATGTTGAAGATAGTTACTGGTTGCTTTAAATAAAGAATTAACACTTTTTCATTTATCACTGCTTTGAAACACAAGAAAGCATCTCTGCTGTGAACACAGTTATGGAAATCTGTAATGTCGTTCAGAAATCAAACCATATGCAAAGACCCATCAACATCTGGTGCTTTGCCAATTTAGAATTTGCTCTTCTCTGCTGGTTTCGATCATCTCAGGACTTTATGAGCCTAGGTTCTCTCTCCTCATTTCATGCCTTCACAGCAATGGTTCTTGAATTCTTTGTTCTCAGATATGTTTATGCTCTTAAAAGTCAGTGAGGATGTCAAAAAGCTTTTGTTCATGTATATCATATCTATTAGTAGATACTATACAGGATATTTAAACAGAAAACTTTAAATGTTCATTTAAAAACATTATCATTGCTTATTACCATATTTTATTAAAATTATCTCTGCTAAAACTAAAGGAACTAGTGATTAGCAGTGTTTTGCAAATTCCTGTCTTGCCTTATGAATCAATTATATCTGTCTCTCTATGATTCCACTACAATATGTTATTTTGTTTGAGTGCATAAAGACAATCCAGCCTCACATTAATGAACAGAAAATGGAAAAACCTTTTCAGGTATTTGTGGTTATCCACATCTAATAATATCCCAAATCTCACTAAGTAGTAGTTTTATATACTTCATGATGAAGTGGAATCTGAAACTGTAAAATGTATATTTTGTATTCTGTTGAATTAAGATCTCTGGATTTATGTTTATATTATCAGTTTCTACCTTTGCAAGGTTATTATCTCATGTTGATTATTTGGAAAATAATCAAATAAAACTAGTTCACTGAATTATACAAAACTCCAAATTTTTGCACATTTATTACATAATATTAAAAACAATGTTATCATCACTGTGATTTATCATCACCATTCTATAAAAATGGTAAGCTTTCAAACTTAGTACACAAATAGAAATTTTCTAGAATTTTAATTTTTCCTTGACAGTGTAAGTTTTATGATAGACAACAAATACATTCCTTTGTTTCAAGAAATGTTTAATTGGAATAATTATAACTTATTTGCCAGTTACTTTTCAGATGAAAATGGTATTTCATGAAAAAGAGTGGTTAATTCAGCTCACAATTCAATCATACCAGGGATTTTCTTGAGAGAGCAATCATATTTCAGTATACAGCAGAAATGCATCATGCATATGTCCCCTTCCCATCTTCTACACGATTAAAGTGTTTTTCTGTTGGGTTGTCTGTATTTTTGAATAATTTATTAGATTATTTACATGTTTCTCATTGGACAGAAACTATTCCTCACTGGACTTAAGTATTATATATATATCTTCTTTCACTCTTTGGCGTTCATTAACTTTCCTCTATTTGTAAGGATTTTCTATCCCATGTAAGAAATATTTTTATTTCAAAATCATAAAAATACTTTCCTACATTGAACCCTCAAAAATACTTTTGCTATTTTTCAGATTAGAGGTATTACTTATTTTTAAATAACTTTCTTCTTAGATATTTATATATAAATATTGAAGTTATGGCAAAGGGTATCACATTTTCTTGTTTTATAGTTTATTATTATTATTTTTTATTTTATTTTATTTTTATTTTTAAGAGACTAGATCTCACTATGTTGCCCAGGGTTGTCTTGAACCTGCGGACTCAAGTGATCCCCAGCCTCAGTCTCCTGGATAAGTGGGATTACAAGCACAGCCACCATGCCTAGCTGTATTTTCTTGTTTTATGTATTTTGTTCCTTCTATGTAAAAAGTAGTTATTCCTTCAGTAATCTTATAGCTCACTAAATCCTAATTGGGTTGCTGAGGAATCCTGAATATTTTACCTATACATTGATGACATATGAAAGTGACAGTTTTACTGCATCTTCTTCAGATTATAAACTTTTTATTACTTTTCCATTCCTAATTTTACAGCTAGGAACTCTAGGATAATACTGTGTGGAAGAAATGATAATGACTATCACAAGATTTTTCTTAATTTAAATAAATATATTTTATTCATATTTTAATATTAGTTTCTGGTTTCACTGGAATAGTATCGGTGACAAAAATCTATAAAATCTCTTCTGTGAGAGTAAACACTAAAGCAGATGACGGACAACAGAGTAAAGGAAAGAATAAGTCATCTGAAAAGAATCTGTTATTCACAAGAGAAGTCACTGGAATTTGTAACCTAGACAGCAACAAGTCACTTCGTTTTAGGATTACTGTGGCTCCAGATAGGTCATACCAAAATACACCTCCATCCTCTTAAGATAAAACTTGCAAACAGAACTTTTGTGTGATTTAAAAGAAATTTGTAATTAGATCTCTAGGGAAATCTAAATTAGAATAAAGATTACCAAGTTATCTTACTAAAAGGCCAAATACCAGTTAATATTCTGAAAAGCTATAGACTACTTTTTCTTATATCTTTCAATATTTATGTTTTAAAATACTTTAATATTTTTTCTAATCATCTATATAAAATAGTTTTATTCAATTTGCACTTCCCTGAGTATTCCCTGAGGTTGAAGGTTGATTATGTTTCCATATAATTATGGCCCAATTGCTTTTCCTTCTCTATGATATATCTATATTTCTTTTCCATGTTTACATTGAAATGTTTCTTTACCAATGAATGTATGTATTTCTTGGTCATTTAGATATTAACCTTTGGTCATGTAACTTTCTTTTTTCTTTCGATTTTGTCAAGCCTTCACTATTTTTTCAAATAATTAGCCATGCATATCTCTTGTATGTCTTCTGTGTATACAAACACTCTTAAGATGAACTTCCCATTCCAAAAGTGCCAAAAACACTGTCCTTAATTTTGACTACTTTACATTTTTATTTTTATATTAAACCTTTAATACATCAGTATTTCTTTCCTGCCCATGACATGGGTATGAGATGAAAACTGATGTCACTTTACAACTGAGAAGATGAGTACTTAGAGGTTATACTAAAATGGGCATATTTAGAAAGAAGAGGTACTAACAATATGTGGGAAAAGGCATCAAGGGGGTTGTGTTTATTCCACTATGCTGGGCAATATAATATTTTTTAAAAAGTTAGTCAATAGTCTTTTCACGGCCTGAAATTGTTTATATGCAGTTTAAAAGGCTTATGTACAGCAACAGGCATGTCCTACCCACAATTTATTTGGCTCTTAAATGCTATATACCACTTGGAAGATTTTGGAGAAATATTTGAGTACATGAGAAAGGTTGTCAGAGGTCAGGAACTTCGTTGGTGTAATGTCTTCTCTCTCAGTTATTTGATAAGTATAATCATAAAATTGAATGCCATAAAAATGAGAACTCTCCAGAGTTCTAGCTTAATGAACATGAGGAAATGTTTGTCAGCTTAAATAACAGGAAAAAAGTAATAAGAACACCTTTACTAGATGTTGAAAAATCATTAAAAAAATCACTGCAGGGAAACATAAAGTAAATAAAAAGCTAATGTAAAATAGGCTCACTGAGGCATATAACTATGCTTAGTCTGTTCAATTAATGAGGGATTTATAGGGGCTGAAAGTAGCAAAAAGACAGAAGAATTAATTGCTTACTGTACCCAGTGGCAACCAGATAAAATGCAGAAATACTCCATTTAGGTAATGGCTTTAGAATTTAGAAGACAACAACTTTCTCAGTATATATGGAAGTTGATATAATCACTTTGCAACTTAGAAGACAGGCACTTAGAGCTTATATTAAAATGGGCATATTGAAAAAGAAAAAGCACTGATGTCATGAGGAAAAAAAACTCATCAAGGAAATATTATGTATATTGCACTATACTTAGCAATTTGAGATTTTCTAAAAATTAGTAGTCTTTATGTGGCCTAAAATTGACTATACACATGTTGTAAGGCTTATGTACTGTATCAAACACAGGCATGTTCTAATCACAATTGGTGGGCCTATTAAATGTTTTATTCCACTTGGAAGATTTTGGAGAAATATTTGCTAGCAATGGAAACTCAGTATCTGATTAGATAATTGGTGAGATAATTGATGATGCAAAGGATTAAAAAATTATATTAGTATTCTGTTGAAGGATAACAAATTACCACAAGCTTCATGGGTTAAAACAACACAAACTATTGTCTTGTATTTTCTGTGCATCAGGAAAGCAAGCATGGCTGAAATGAGTATTCTTCTGAAGGTATACAGGCAGCAGTTAAAGTGCTTGCCTGGGATCAGAGGTTTGACTAGGGAGGAATTTGCTTTCAAATTCCTTCAGATTATTGTCAGAACTCATTTCTTTTCAACTGTAGGGATTACAGAAAGGTGCTTCTTTATGTTAGCAAGAGAAAGATTCTAACAATAAGGCACCACACCTTAAGTCCTTATCTAAACAAAATAAATGCATGTTATTGCTGAAGCATAGGTCTCACCCATACTCAAGGGGAAATAATAAGCAAAAACATGAACACCAGAAAATGGTGATTATATGGACTACCTTAAAAGCTGATCACCACACACACACACACACACACACACACACACACAAATTCACAGTATTTGAGATTCTTTTCAGTATAACTGATTTGCAAGGCTTATTTTTTAAAGTCTATATTTTCTCTACAAACAAAAATAGACTCAATGATTTTGAAAGACAAACCCATCACTGAAAAAATCTTGAGGCAAACTCATAATCTGTATAATGACAGATTTTGCCACTATTTACAATATTCAAGTTATGGTTAGAATGTAAGTTTCCCACAACAGAGGAAAACTATGTAGTTGTTGTACAAATATACAATGGAATATTGCTGGGCCCTGGAAAAAATGAACTTTCGCCATTTGGAACAACATAGATGATATGGTAGAGATAAACCTATACAAAATAAATCAAAAGGGAAAAGACAAATACTCGATGGTTTTACTCATATGTGGATGATAAATAAACAAAACAAAGGGACAGATGACACCAAAACCAAACATTAGAAATGTGACTGTACAATTGAAACTACCATAGGAGGAAGGTAGGGTTCCAAGCAAAGCATCAAGAGACCCAGTGGATTATGATGGATAATTATAGGTCTTTGGATGTAGGTATGGTGTGGTAATAGATATCTGAAGATATCTGAAGAGGTATGATACTATACCACTGCGTCATATATAGTGCCACAAACCAATATTACTCAATAAAAAATCAAGATGCATACAAAGTTCTTAAGTCACTTGAGGAAATTGAATAGGTATGGTACATGAGTTGTTCAGTAAAACACCAAAGTTACCATTACTCAAAGTATTAAAGACCACTATGATATAATGCATTTTGTGACATGATGACGAAATTTTTACAGTTTAAGCAATGTTCCCTATTAATATGGAAAACATCATTCATAATAGGCAGGCAAACTGATTAAGCATGCACCAAAATAATCTGTCAAATGTATACATACATTCATATTCACTATAAATAACACATATTCATTTGACCATTTCATGTAAATTAAACTTGAAAATCTTTGCTTTTTTAAGTCTCAAATCCTTAAATCGATACCAAGCATTCTTGAGTATGTCTAAGAGTGGTCTCCACCTACAAATGTAGCATCATTAATATGCATATTTCCAGACAGCAATCTTCACAGGTGAATCAGAGTCTACATTTGATATAAGCCATCCTTATTTGGAAGACTGGATTTTTAAGTGTAATTGAAAATTTGAAGAACTGCTAGTTTACTGTTAAATTATAAAAGTATACACTTGTCTTTACCATCTGGGGATTTTGAACATAAGTATTTACATCCCTCTTTATTGGCTCACTTTCTTCTTTCTTATTTTCAGGACATTACGGTAAAACATGAATTAAGGAACAGATGTGTATGATTACTAAGAAATGTAAATTAATCAGCCGGGCATGGTGGCTCATGCCTGTAAGCTTCATTCTATGAAGCTGCTGGGGCTAGGGATCTTGGTTCAAGTGCCGCCTGGGGACTGTAGCAAGACCTAGTTTCAAAAAAAATACAGCTGGATGTGGTGGCACATGCCTGTAATCCCAGTTACCTGGAAAGCTGAGGCTGGGGATTGCTTGAGTCTGTGGTACTCTGCACAACGTGAACCTGCGGTTCAACAGGCAAAAATAGTGAGGCCTAGTCTCAAAAAAAAGAAAAAGAAAGAAGGAAGGAAGGAAGGAAGGAAGGAAGGAAGGAAGGAAGGAAGGAAGGAAGGAAGGAAGGAAGGAAGGAAGGAAGGAAGGAAGGAAGGAAGGAAGGAAG
>PVHY01024342.1:0-19749 GCA_004024945.1 Uropsilus gracilis
AGAATAATTCTTTCATCATCTTATCTGTGTTTAGAACTTCTCCCTGTTTCCTTCCACCCCGTGGGGTCTGGCTGCCAGGGGGACCTGGGAGGAAAGAGGAACTAGAGATAGAGTTTGGTTATCATTGACCTTAAGTTCAACAATCCAGGTGGAGTAAGAAAACCTCTCAAAACCCCACAAGGCTGAGCTCAGAGAGGTCCAGGCCCCTGAACACATGTACATGTTGAGGAGGCTCTGTTGGCTTTTCCCATACCTGCCCTATGTCCACCTTCTGGCTGCTCCTGAGTTATAGCCTTTTATAAAACACAAGTAACCTAGTAACTGAAATGTTTCTCTGAGTTCTCTGAGCTGCTCTAGCAAATTAATCAGCCAGTAGGGAGTGGGTGGGTGGTGGGGAGGGTGTGCATTGCAGGAACCTCTGAGCTAGAGTCAGTTGGTCAGAAACACCAGTCAAAGCCTAGACTCGTGACTGGTGTCTGATTTGGGGGAGTGAGGAAGGGGGCTGCATTGTTGGACAGTGCCCTTAACCTCTGGATTCTGACATATCTCTGGGTAGACTGTGCCAGAATGATTGTAAAGACTCATCCGGCACCCAGTAATTGCTTGGTGAGTGAACAAAACCTACACATATTTGGTGAAAAGAAGTGTCAGTAGTGAATGGAGTATTGAGAGCAGAGGAGACCCACAGAAGTGGGTCTTTTTCTTTTACATATTCTAATTCACTTTTCCAGGGATTCATGTTTATTATACTTTATAAAACTTCCCAGTTCATAACAGATTAGAAACATAAAGTTTCTAACCACAGAAGAAAACTGTTCCCCTCCAAAGTTGATACCCCTTCCAAAAC
The DNA here is from genome assembly GCA_004024945.1 of Uropsilus gracilis. NCBI lineage: Eukaryota > Metazoa > Chordata > Mammalia > Eulipotyphla > Talpidae > Uropsilus > Uropsilus gracilis. The sequence continues at coordinate 848 of PVHY01024342.1, forward strand.
TTCTACCCATAGCTTAGCAGAGAACCAAATGTAATTCCTTTCTGTTTTTCAACCTGGCTGGTTAAAAGAGATGATGTGTGACCCCTTTGCTGCAATACTGAAACTAACTGGTCTTGATGAGCAGATAGGTTTCTACAGATGAAGAAAATCTTGCAACCCAAAGCCAGCCCTTTTCCTCACATCAGTAAAACCTGCCCACCAGTTCATATGCAGAATGGAGTCCCCCAGCACATGGGCAAGCTCTGCTTTCCTCTGCACCACTCCCATCAGTTCTGCTCAGTGATCTCCTGGGCAGTGATTGCCAAAACAAGTTCTTGTTCCATAGCCCACTCCCCAACCAATGGAATCCAACTCTTTTGTTCTGTCAAACCTTGCTTCCCAAAATTAAATATGAGCTCCTCCTCCCAGACATTTGAGCAGATAGAGCCCAATAGTGGGACTCCTAAATCCTGCTAAACCGGTTTCACTTTAAAGTTCCTTCTTTTCCCCAACACTGAGTGGCATATCTTTGGCATCTATACGCATTAAGTAGACAAGCTGTTGAGTTCTTGGTAACAGAGACCATCTGGGTGGCACTGGACTCCAGTCTGAACAAGGCAAGACAATTGTTACTAAGCAATGAGGTCCTGAAGCCAATGTGCCTGGTCAAATATTTGAGAAAAGAAATCAACTTTGTGAATTGATTGACAAGACGGTAGGAGAGAAACTCAGATCTATCTCTTTGATTAAGACAGAAAAATGAGGTTATATAAGTTTGGGGAACCCGGGTTGAGAACAAAAAAGTTAAATTTTATTGGCTGAAATGCAAGTTGGGGCAAAGAAATGTGGACTTGGCTGAAGGTCATTGGCTAGCTAGTTAGTCACAGGGAAGTTCATACATGACAATGTTTGAAGAGGCTTTTTTTTTTTCCAAATAACTGGAGTATTGAATTTTTTGTTGATATACCCCTGCCTCTGGGCAGTCCCTCCCTCCTCTGTGTTCTCATTCTCCAGCTGACCTTAGAGCTCAGCTCAAGATCATTTGCTTATACTGGCTTAGGCTATGTCAGATAAGGTCCAGGTCTTGCTTTCTGTAAATACACACCTCAAAAAGAAAAGTTTACATAAGTTTTTTCCTTTAAGTTTGGGATCAGAGGCCAATTTAACTGTTTAGTCTTGGTTTCATGATAGTTTAGATTAGAACTAGTACTGAGGAAGAAAGAGAGCAAACTAATTCAAAGTTGATTGTTAAAACACTTGTGCTTTGCCGTGGAAATGTGGAAGGAGTGTGAGCAACCAGGGTGAGTAGGATTTAAAGTGGTAATTTAATGAAAGCACTCTTGGTTTCAGACTCCTCAGTGCTCCCAGAACCTGTACTTTATTCAGACTAAAGTCTTGGCTGCTATTAAATAAATGAAGAACAAATAATAGCGGGGGATTGAAGGGGTGAGGAGGATTTAGTTGGGACTTTCTTCATTTTATGCTAGCCTCTTGCTATAACCTGGAAGGTTTAGCTACTTTCAGATATTTGAAGAAGTTATTTATACTTAAAGAATATATCTTAAAGAATTCTAAGGAAGAAAAGGAAAGGCTAACATTACAAGACACTGCAAGGTGCTGTCACTAGTAATGATTCCCATATGGGGTGGGTGACAGGATCTGACCTTTCTTTTTTGTTTTCTGGGTTTTTTTGTTTTGTTTTGGTTTTTTTTTTGAGACTAGGTCTCGCTATTTTTGCCCATGGAACTGCAGGCTCACATTTCCCAGGGTACCACAGACTCAAGCAATCCCCAGCCTCAGCTTCCCAGGTAGCTGGGATTACAGGTGCACACCACTACACCCAGCTTTTTTTGGGGGACTAGGTCTCGCTATGGGCCCCTAGCGGGACCCCATCCCTGGTCCCAGCTGTGGCTTCCTAGGCTGCCACCTATAGGCATGCACCACCATGCCCAGCCAGGATCTGACCTTTGTACCTAAAGTGAGCTGTGCCATTACATTGAGGTATACACCCTTGAGGCCTCAAAGCCTTGCACAGCAATACACAGCCCACACTCACTGTGTAGAACAAACAGAGGGCTCCTAAGTTATAACCCAACTCTCCAGTTTGCCTGTTCTACACTCACTACCTTGGCAGATGCCAAGAAAACACTTGAGAATTTGACCCATGTTCACTGAGATAAATTATGATGCAAAAATGTATCTTAGCCAGGCACGATGGTATGTGCCTGTAAGCGGCAGCCTAGGAAGCCGTGGCAGGGACCAGGGATCACGGTTTGAGTCCTGCCCGGGGCAACATAGCATGACCTAGTCCCAAAAAATAGCTGGGTGTGGTGGTGTGCACCTGTAATCCCAGCTACCTGGGAAGCTGAGGCTGGGAATTGCTTTGAAACTGTAGTACCCCAGGCAACATGAGCCTGGGTTTCCCAGGCAAAATAGCGAGACTTAGTCTCAAAAAAAAAAGTGTCTTAGTCTATAAAAGATGGAAGATTAGAAGGTCATCTGATTTTCCCTCACCATGAAAGCCTCCCACCTGTGCTTTTTCCACTGCTCTGGCACATGTGAACCATAGGCGGTCAACATGTAACCACACGAACCTGTTGGTGTCTATACAGTTGAGTCATGAAATAGAAACAATGAATTAGCTCCGTGGAGACAGGACCCCTGGAGCCTGAGCCAGGACCCCTGGATCCCGAGCCGATGCTGCCAACAGTACCAGGAGGGGCGCCCAACCCATGTCCCCCCAATAAAGCAATGGCCTGGGGGAAAAAAAAAGAAACAATGAATTACAGATATTGCTTGAGACCCCTGATGCCGCTCCTGGCCCCCTTCCCCAAGGACTGCTGTGTGCTATCCAAATTACACTGAAGTTCATCCTCTAGAAGCATGTCCAGGAAGCCCAATATGTAGCTTAAAGGAAATGCAGAAAATAAAAACTAAGAAAAAGGATTCTGTATTTTACTTGAAGAACTGAAAACATGTTTCCAGGTTGAAATGACCAACCTAGTGTCTCAGAGGAAATTTTAAAGAACACATGCCAAGGAAAAGAATTGAGACATTTCAGTAAATTGGGAGCAAAGATGCTAAAAGCTCCCACAGAGGAGGAAAAAAAAGCAAGTTACATGCAAAAAATTCACAACTGAAACACTGGAAGCTGGATAACTTTAGATTTTTGGACAATATACAAAATTTGACCAATAATCGTTCTACACAGGCAAAGCAGAAAAACTTCAACCTTCTTTTACTGCCTTTACAAAATCAGGGTCATGTGTCTAAGAAGCAATTAAAACCCGTATACTGAAGATCAGTGTTTGGAGCAGAGAAAGTGTATTGTGGATTAACAAGTAAGGAAGCTGGGGAAAAAGAATACTCAAATTTACCTTCCAGCCCACACAGGGGAAGGACTTAAATGGTTTGTGGAGTTGGGTTGAGAACAAAGAAAATATGGAAAATGCAGGTTGGTAGATTCTGAGATGTCACCTGCTACAACATGGTGTAGCTGAATTTGGGTCCAAAACTGCAGCATTACAGAGCACCATTTGCATCTGGAGCTGTCATCCATCTAACTATGGCGTGAGCATCTTAGTTTCATTTTCTGCGACTGCTTTTTAGTCCAGGCAATGAGAAATCACCTCAAAAACCGTGATCTGCACTTTGAAGCACAACTTATCAATTTATGAAAAATTTGATTCTTCCTTTTCAAAATGGGTGCGGGTAGTTTTGTTCCATTATTTCACTGTCCCCCTCATTTGATGAATGACCCCAGCTGTGCTTGTGAGGTAAGCAAAAACAGGAAAAAACAACCATAGGTTCACTCCCAGTGAGCTATTAGAACTGCTTCACCAAGATGGAAACTGGAAATGTGGAGTAGGTGGGTAGTATTGGGATATCAGACTTGCAAGGAAGAGACTTTGCAGGAAAGAGGTGACTGACTGCACATGGCCACAGGGCAGCAGTCCAGGCTGGAGCAGGTTGGCAACAGCTTCTGCCAGGGAGCGCTCCAAGAAAATTAAAAGTAGGTCTAGGAGTTTCCTGGAACACTTCATGTTTTGAGAGGAAATTTACATCTTATGATGCGATTTATAAAAAGCAACTTATATTTGGTCTCATTCCTGTTTCTGGCACAGAGCTCTTAAAACCATTGCAGTTTCCTGGGATGAAAGTGACAAAGTACCTTTCATTAAGTTAATGAGGTGAGTTTTGCCAGACAAGGTAGCACCTTTAATCCCAGCCTTGGGAGGCTGAGGCTAGGAATCGCTTGAGTCTGAGGGTTCGAGACTACCCCAAGCAACACAGAGAGACCTAATCTCAAAAAATAGCTGGGCATGAGCCGGGCATGATGGCTCGTGCCCGTAAGCTTCAGCCTATGAGACGGCTGGGGCCAGGGAGTCCCACCTCGGGCCCATAGCGAGACCTACTTCCAAAAAAATATAGCTGGGCGTCGTGGCGCGCTCCTGTAATCCCAGTTACCTGGGAAGCTGAGGCTGGGGATTGCTTGAGTCCATGGTACCCCGGACAATGTGAGCCTGAGGCAAAATAGACCTAGGCAAAATAGGTTCCCCAGGCAAAATAGACCTAGTCTCAAAAAAAAAAAAAAATTTCAGGATTCCTTCTTTGACCTCTTTCTCACACATTTTCTGAGTCATCACAGTGAAAAAGTCAGTTAAGTTCATTTTCCTGTCCCTTTATCAATTTCACTTAATTTTTTTATTTCATCTTTCTTGGAGTCCAAGCCCAGTACTCTCATTGTTACCTTAAGTTCCTTAACACCAATGGTTCCAGTTCCAGGTCCAGTTCCAGTTCCATCAGAATTAGAGATCAAAAGCTTCCCATTTTTCTCTTCAGTATGCTCATGCTTAGGACTCATGCTTTCTTACTGGGCAGCTGATGCCATGTTTTCTTCTTAAAGTTAGGGGCCATCGCCTTCTGACTCCTTTCACCTATTTTTAGCATCTAATACTTGCTAGTCCTGACCTAGACTCTTGGTATCACAACTGAGTTTTAATAAAGAACCAAAGGCTTTAATGGCTCAGTAAATATAAATCTAGAAAAGATGGGGGAAGAACCTACACAGTAAGCCAGGGATCATCCAGCTTATAGTCATCTCATTTTGCATGAGGGCTTTGTAGCCTCTGGGGTCTCAGCCAGGACTCATGATTTCCCATCCCAGTTCACTCCACAGACATGTTGCCGGGCATCTATCAGACCAGTAAGTGTGTAAAGGCATGGAGAATTTGGGTGAAAATAAGGTTTCAGGGCAGCAGGGGGGTGGGGAGTAGGACAGGCTGGGAACAGGCGGGGAGGTGGGGCAAATCCTGGGGATTACAAAGATGTGAAATTTATTTATCAATGAATTATTTAATTAATTAAAAAATAAATTATTTATTTATAAATACAATTTTAAATGTAAAAAGAAAGAAGTTGCAGAAGATACCAGTGAAAAGTCTCCTTTCAAGAAAATTTCCAGTTTCCATTCCAGAGATTTTTTATCTCTACCCTTTTAGAGACATTCTATGTTTATACTAACAATGTCTTCTTTTAAAGCAAAGTATACTACTCTGCCTTTTCATGGTGTTCTTCCTTGTTATAACTGCACAAGCAATTAACAGAATATTTCAGTCTCTGCAGTACCTATTGTGAACTGAATGTGCTTCCCTCAAACTTAAATGTTGAAATCCTAACTCCCAGTCTGTTGGGTGGGGAGTTAAGGGGGTGACTGGTAGCCCTGTAAGAGACGCTACAGAGCTCTCTTGCCCCTTCCTTCATGTACTCTCACCAGAACCCAATCATGCTGAGTCCTTGTGCTTGAATTTCCAACCTCTAGAAATGTGAGAAATAAATATCTGTTGTTTCAGGCACCAGTCCTTGGTATTTTGTTAAAGCAGTCTGAACAGACCAATACTTAATTCATTCAGCCAGCCCTCCACCAGTGGACACTAATGCCAAGCTTGTGCTATCCCAAGCAACAATTCTAAGAGTAACTTTCTAAATATATGCGGTGCTTACATCTGTAGAATATACTCCTAGAAGTAGAAGGGCTCATCTGGGGTCCCCTGCACGTTCCCACCCATGATGTCTAGAGTTTCTCCATGCTTTCCACAAGGGAGGCAAGAAAATGCTTTCTCTTTGCCAATTCCATAGTTCAGAAATGGTATGAGTGTGATTTTAACTCCTGTATTCTGAATGAGTCAATGTATGTTCTCACGTTTATTGTTTCTTTTCTGTGATCTCTAATTACACCCTATGCACATTTTAAAAAGGATTGCTGGTCTTTTCCTTTTTGGTTTGTAGCACTGGGATACAATTTTTTCATTCATTTCTCATGTTCCACCATGATCTGGACCTGATGAGTGAAGGAAATATTTAAATAACAAACATCTGTAGATGCTACTGGTAGGGTGTCCGTTTGAAGAGATTTAGAGATGTACCTCCTCAGAGACATCTCAGGGTAATAAACTAGAGATGCCTTCTTCTTTTCCTCCCCAGAGGCAATTTGCTTATATTCACAGTAAATGAGGGGTATCCCTATGGAGAGAAGGACTGGCAGTTAGTCTCCTAATTTCAGAGTTCTTCCCTAGTGGTGCACCTCACTGCATCTGGTCCTCATCATATTACCTGGAGTGGGTTGGGAGTGGGAACCAGTGTAATATGATGCTCTGTCTGTTGCTTTTACTCTGAGGCATCAGCAAGATATCTGACCCAGGTCTTACATCTTCTCATAAAGTGGACCTGAAACTACAAGAGGCTAACTTGTTATGTGTACAAACAGTAAAATCTCTCTATAGGGTGTTACATTTCTCCAGATTCAACAAAATGCCCCATGTCCACGGAGAAGTCACATTGGACACAACGTGGAGTCTAGGATAAAATTCTTTTATGCAGGAGGAAATTAAAAATGTTATAATTAACTTTGTAGTCACCAGGAAAGCTAAAGATTTATAGACATTAAGTGCTTTGAAAAGTCATCACTTTACAATTAAGGCTGAGATAAAGCTTTTTGCATGACTTTGAGAACAAGTACCTTAACTTTCAAATCATGAGGAACTACCACAACTGATAGCTTCCCACACTGCTCTTTTCAAACTTAGACATTCTTGTCTGTTCATCCATTAAATTTTCCAAATATAATGACTGCACTTGAAAAGAATAGGAGCAACTCAAAATGGGAGCAAATAAGGCCAAAGTATCTCAAAGATTGGTGAAAGTTCATTTACTCCATCAGCAAATCCATAGTGAATGTCAATGGCAAAAAAAAAAAAAAAAAAAAAAAAGGTTAACAAAACTTCATCCTTATTTAAAAAACAAGGAATTTGTTATTTCAGTAAAGCAGTAGAGAGGACACAACACTAGAATCTGAAGGTGGGTGGGATGATTGGAGGAAAAAGTAAATCTTACTAAGATAAAATGAGTAGAGCAAGTCTTGAAGGAGTACAGAAGTAAAGAGTTTTCCAGAATTCATGTAAAGGGTCAGTCAGAGAGTGATTTGAAAGAGGTAGGTAGACTTGAACAGGTAAGCAAGTGCCTAGGGAATAGGAACTTTGTACAAAATTTCATTGTTTATATTCAAAAAAATGGTGTTCTTCCATTAAAAATCAGCTTTCTATTTGCAGATTTCCAAGTTTTGTACAAATCACCCAGGTGGCAATCTGCATACATCTTAATAAATAACCCAGTTGGGACAGCTATTTCACCAAATAGGGCATATGTGAGTCATATGCTTAGTGGCCTTAGCTATATTACTTAGGGGGAAAAATGTCTGGGATAGCAAAGTCTGGTAGGGTGTACTCAAGCCCTCCTGTCACTTTTGTTAAAATCTGTAGCTCTTCTCACAGTTTTCCCTTGGTAGACAGTAAAATACCAAAGTCCATATATTAAAAGCTTACATTTGTACTTTTAGGATGTTAGTTCAATTATACATTGATTACTGCCTATTACCTGCATAACAGAACAAAACTTAATGTCCAACAACTCACCTCTGCTCCTCTTTGACAATCTTATCTTTCTCCACTTGCCTCCTAAGTTAGCAGAGGATGTACTCCTCACAGACACCCAAACTTACATTTGGGAATGGCTCCCATGGGAGCCAGCCATCTGTTGGGCTCCAGGAATGGGAGAGTGCCTTTTTATTACGAATCCCAAACAGGGAAAGCAACACATGAAACCAAGTGGGTAGCCTAAGTGAGGGGCAACTCACAAGTTGTAAGCCCAAGGCTTAGCCCAGCGTACACAGCAAAACAGGAACTGAGGGGAGCAGGGAGTCTCATGTCAATAGTTAGATCATGTGAGTATGTGCAGGTGATGCTGGGTGGGGCACAAAAAGGGGTTTCAGAGGCAGACAACCTAAGGGATTAGAAGAGCACATTTAGCAAAATGATCAAATGATCACTGGATAGATAGGGCAAGAAGCTAAGCAGCTGTTGGAAGCTTCACATGAAACGTAGGGTTTATTATCTGCCTTAGAAAAAGTCTTTCATGGGATGCTACAATCTCCGCTGCTCACTCACACCCAGTCCTCCTCCTCCTGTGCTGTGCAGAGCAGAACAGGTTGCACATTATTTAACCAATTTTCACAGTTTAGTCACTTTTGCTTTTAATAGATGCCAGCAATTGGTATTTACTGTCCTACTGACATTATGGCCACTGCCAAGGGTACTGACACCCAACCCATGTTCCATATGACAAAACCCAACAATTTGTGTTCCCTTCAAGTTAACACAGTAGGGGAAGCTTAAGAAATTAGTGGAGACCAACAGTGCACACCACACCAAGAGTTTACTTAGCTTTCAGTGTTCTGCTTGCTATCTGTTGATATCCATTTTACCTCAGCAAGGTAGTTGAGACATCGATTTTTCTTTAATTTCATATGCAGTGATTTCCCTCCTTTCACTTATCAGTCCCCCACCCCCTGGGGTTGACTATTAGTTTGGGTATTTGATTTACATGACAAATTGGCAGCTCTTGAGGGAGACTTTCAAACTAATATGCTGAAGGAAAAGGAAATTACATGTACAGTGTAGCTGTTCTGAATAAATGTTCACAAAATATCAGCTTCCACTGCCAAATTCCTACTAGCTGCTTAGGAAATGATTATGGACTGTGGAAAAATCTTTAAACTCTATGCTCTAGATGAGGCCACATGCAAGTTGTATTTAATAAACTAAGACTTACATGTCTTTGGCATGTGAAGTAGACCAACCAACATGTAACTGGATTTCTAGTGTCAAATGCTATAGGACTGAAGGTCTAATGGTGCTGTAGCACTGTACCAAAACTATTGTGTTCTTGACTGCCAATCCTGTGTCCCCTCCCAGCAGTGCCTCAAGCTAGCCACCTGGTGTATGAATTCTCCATCTGTGAAAGGTGACTCTTAAAGCCAAGTCTTCTCTGTCCTCCATGCTCTCTAATACATAGAAACTAATGGAGATGCTATGTGTATGGGAGGTTGGGGGGCGAGGGGAAAGCCAGTAATGAGGAAGTATCATTACTTTGGAAAGAACCTTCTTCTAGTTTCATATTGGACATTTTTCTCACTGAATTGTATGTAATGAGAATCTCCAGAACGTTATTTGAACCCAAATTTTAAAGTACAAATCCATTATCTACAAGTTTCCAAAAAAAAAAAAAAAAAAACTAGAAATATCCCATAAATACATGCACATAGGAGTGAGCCATCTGCCATGACTGCAGGCAGGTACAGGTACAGTGGTCAGATGCACCAGCCAACTAAGGAGGGTGGGGGGCTTGGAGTCCAGTGGGATAAATAGAAAACTACCAGTATTGGCTTATCTGCAGACTCCAGGAATCTAGCTTCTTGATGACTGTCACAGCAGTGATCTTGAATTCAATGGCATGTGTACAGAAACTTCTTCTTCTGCAGCTGTGTATGTTAAATGCAGCGAAGGGCTCCAGAATGAAACCTTAAATGTCATCAAAGGAACTAAGGACTCTGAGTAACTCACATTTTTATGCAGCACCAAAAAACCTTATCAACCCAGTAATTTTCAAGTATGGGCTATAGTCCCAGAGGCTCATAAATCCACCCTAAACCAAGTTGGGACCTCAGTTCTTAGGGGCAGTCTCTGGAAACATGTGCTTGCCACAAAGGTGGAGCTATTTTGCAGCAATAGGTTTAAGGCCCTCTAGGGGGCTGTTAAGCTGTCCTTTTACCATAGAATTAAGGGTTGTGTAGCAACCTATTAATGTGAAGATGTGGCATCTATTATTAATTCAAGTCCTCCCAGTTTTAGTTCCATTTTACTGAGTAATCTGGCAGCCAGCCAGGGCAGCTCAGCTCCACGAACAGGCACTGATGCTCAGAGCTTTAACAGGATGCTTTGCTTAGTTTTTCAAAGTTTGTTTTTGCTGCTTTTCTAGCCATTTCACCAGTTGTCAATTACCAGTTTAGTTGACAGCCGCTAATTAACCCCACAGTTCAGATGATGGAATCTACATTGGTGCAACATTAATGATTTCACTAGGTTTTAAGTCTTAAAATTTGAGTCACTCATGCACCTATGAAGTAGTTGCACATGTAATAAAAACGTGCTTGTATTTCATGGGCAACTTGCCTGAAGACTTGAGGATTTGAGCCCACTCTAGTCAACTTTCTTCCCTATTCCTCAAATATCATTTACATTCTCAGCCTTGTCTTCATCTTGACTAATCTGCAACAGTAACTATTACCTTCATAAAACACTTGATCCACTTAAATGTCAAGTCATTCCCCTTGCTCTTCTATCTCAGGGGCAGTTCCCTCTTACTCACCTTTGACTCATGCTGTGAAGAGAATGAGTGCCCTACATGACCTCACCCAGTGTTTTACTCATGTACTGAGCCTCCCATTGCCTCCTAGAAGTTCTCCAGCTTAGACCTCTCTTCCAAATACACACCTAACCAATTCACTTGAATCAGGAAATCTCACCAGTTTAACCTATCCAAAACCAATTCTTGGTTTTGCATCATCTTTCCCAACTCAAGGAGTCTCTTTGAGGTGTTTGGGAGAAAATGCTTGGCCATCACTATCAGCAAACCTTAACTTCCAACCAGTTCAGCTACCAACCTAGATTTTATCACCTGAAAGCTTTACTGCTACCAGTAGCTAAAATCCTGTCAGACCACATCACCTTTCTGCTTACAGCTTTCCTTCGGCTTTTATCTGTGTTCTGGTATCCTTTGGGAGACTCCTCTTATCCTGGAACAGGCACACTTGCTACCTTATGCCTAGAACATGTAAAGCACACACTACTACAGGCTGCCTTTCCCCTGAAAGGCTTTGCCTCACAATGCAACACAGCAAATGTTGCCTTCAAGTTTCTATTCAAATACATTGCCATCTTCCTAGGTAAGCACCAAATGATACTTTGTTCCCAGCAAAACTTAGGGCCTAAAAAAAGTGTGCCTGTACCAAACCTGATTAAAGAAGCCAAAAATTGCCTATCCCTCCTGATGTGTGCTCTTACCCCACATGTCTTAACCAGGATCTGAACTGGGAGCAACCTGGAAGATTCAAAATCAGCAGCACTCTTGGGCATCTACCTGGACTTTTTACTTGCTACAAAGCTTTTGCATTGCCATTCTTGGGTCCTCTAGGCTTCCTCATGGCTGGCTCACTAAAGCACATTTTCAGCTGAAATGTTCTCAACTCTTCCACCATCAGTTCACCTTGCATATCTCACTGTTCAATGCCTGGAAACTCCCTGCTAGTATTTCAGCTGTTTTTCAGAACAGGGGCCTCCTAAATCACTTTCTACACTTTGGCATCAAGAGATCAGAAACTTGGAATTGCTACCAGCTTGACCAAGCTTCCTGCAATTATTTCCCTTCTACCAGTCACTAGGGGGCACTGCCAACCTGATCAGATTGAGACTACAGTGACTTTGAAACACTAGGACACTGCACATTGCCAAGTCACTTAAGTCTCCTCATAGGAATGGAATGGATGAATCCTGCCTTGCTTAGTTTTAACTTAAAAAAATGCAATCAACCAGAAGGCAAGGGCATGGGGAAATAATTTTCTAATACCTACTGTAAACTCAAAATATTTAATCCTTTGAAGCAAAACAGGTTTATTTTACAAGGTTGAGTTGCAAAAACTTTCTTGCTTATACTCCCTCATTCAATCATGGCTGCCACAGTCAGACAGACAGAAAGCGCAAGGACACTTTTTTCTTGCATCTCGAATGGGAACCTTGGCAGCAGACAGTAAACTGCTCCAGGTCTGTCAAATAGATGCATTTTCAGTTTCTCCTTCTGATACACAGCCTTTTCAGATAAGTCACTTTTCCCTCTGCCATCAACTACCCGGCATTCATCTTTAATCTTCTAATGCAGGTAGGTCAGCGTCTTTCCTGCTAAGGACTAATTTTAGGACCTGTAGGTCCTACAGTCTCTTTTTTTGCAAGTGTCAAGAGCTAGTTAATCCATGAAAATGCGTAAGTGTTCAATGAAACTGGACACATTGAATTTCCACATTTTCATTACTCCATAAACTTGACCACCTCACCAACCAGTGAGTATGTAAACACCACCTTAAAGTTAAACAAAATCAGGTGGCAGAACAGGCCAGCTTGTTAACCCCTTCCAGGGAAGTTTAGCATAGGCATTCCATTATGTCCAGATTTCGCTAGATCTTAGTTTTGATTATAAACAAGCTCAGACAATATTTTGCTTCCAACTGCATTAGTCTCTTTTATTCTTTAGGTAATCTCTTCCAGAGTTAACTACTTCCATTTGTAGGTGATGAAATGTTTAAGAAATCCACTTCAAATGTTGGCACTGTTAATGAGGATAGTCTTTCCCTTTACTTCAACTCAGAATTAAGACTTTAGATTCTTGTTTTTTATATTCCAGTCCCAGTAGTCTGTAGAGGTTATCTGAAGACAGTCTTATTGCTTTCTAGTAGTGGTATACAACCAAGCTCTAGCTTCTCCAGGAACACTATTACCAAATGGATTTAAACAGGTAGGAAACTAAGAGGACTTCTCTCAAATTGAGTTTAAATGCATTTTATTTTTAGACAACCTACAAGACATGTTTTTCGTAAAAACAATGCCTCCACTCCAAATAAACCAAGGTCAAAATAAATGAAGCGCTCAAGATGACATCAGTCCCATTTGTCTGTCCTGGTGTTGTGTGAATGAAAAGCAGCAGCCAGTTATGATGACAAGGTGATAGATCCATAGTAATTGCCAATTTGTTACTGTGAAAACAAGGAAGATTGTATTAATAACACTTTTCAAATAGGGAAATACTTAACATTTCTAGGCTACAGATGTATTCCCCTCTTCAATCTGGGCTGCCACAAAGACAGACAGAAAGCGCAGGGATTTTTCTTTTGCATCCTAGTGCAAACCAAAAGAACAACAGCAAACTGTTCAAGGTCTATCAGTGGATGCAGACCCACCATAACACCAAATCAGAGACAACCTATTTTCCAGAAAAAGGGTCCCTCTGTATAGTTACACTAATGCATTCTTCTGTAAAAATTTCAGATACCGAGTAAACCCTTTGGCAGCTCACCTGCGCTGTCCTGAGATATTCCTGCCCCTTATCTCAGTGTACCCTGCATTCCTAATTTATATGAATACCAATGAAAGCCACAATAACTGTCTTCATTTCTGTATTCCCTCCAATTCTTTGCATAGCACTGAATTTCCTTAATGAAATTTACACATCAATTTGTCAGTCAACTCCAAACTATATACTAAAAGCTGGTAATATTAAGACTTTCAATGATCACCCAACATGCTTAGGTAAACCAAGTGGTTTTCGTTCATTATGTGTGGCAAAATGTGAAAGGGCTACTGATTTCAACAGGCCAACTATGGGATAAAATCATCATAGGATGTTTTGATTATGTCAGCACTGAAGACACCCCTTGTAAAACGCCATTGACAACTAGTTTTCTGTCAATATATTCAAACTCTTCCTATGCTTTAAAAAACCTTTAGGCCGGGCATGGCGGTGCATGCCTAAGCGGCAGCATAAAAGCCGTGGCTGGGGCCAGGGATCACGGTCCGAGTCCTGCCGGGGGCACATAGTGAAACCTAGTTCCAAAAAAAATATAGCTGGGTTCATGATGGTGCGCGCCTGTAATCCCAGCTATCTGGGAAGCTAAGTCTGGGGACTGCTTGAGTCTATGGTATCCCGGGCAATGTGAGCCTATGCTTCCACGGGCAAAAATAGAGACCTAGTCTCAAACAAAACAAAACAAAAAACATGTTTTTTAATATACCCTAAAGAAAACTAAAACTTGGACCCACACATTAAAAAGGGATGGTGTAAAAGGGGAAAAAAAATTAACTGATGCAATATTCACACCAGTGGAATGAAACAAATTAAAACCAAGGCATCTCCATTCTTGTATTAAAATTACTGATTTCACCCCCACTTCCCTGTACTTACACATTTTTCCATTTCTAAACCATCCTTAAAGAAAATCATATATGGGGTCACACCATCCTCACGGTAGTCCAGCAGAGCAACCATACCATCTGGATTCATATTTTCACCAATAAAGAACTTAGGAAGCAAACGATACCCAGAATTAGAACAGATATATGTAAGCATATCATATCAAAACTATTAAACTACACACAATACACAAACTACACAAAAAATGTGTACAAATGACTCAGAACACAATTCAATCAGAAACTCAGCAGTTCAAAGTCCTGGCAAGGAGAGAAATGCTCCAACATCTGTTCACAAGCATTAACAAAAAAAGAATACTGAGCAACTCAAACATTTCAGGTTTTCCGGAAATCTAGTCTCAGCTCTTAACCCTTCAGATTCCAAGCTCAGTTCACAGGCACATTGAACACAAGGCTGCTAGTAAAGACCACACCTTATAGGGAAAGTATCTTATTTATGGTCAGAGGAAAACTAAGAATCAGATAGTGATGAGTTGCAGTTTCTTTTTTAAAAGTTTTAGATGTACTGGGTGTGGCGATCCATTGAATTTTTTTCAAAAACAGCTGTATTCTACCCTAAAAAGTGACAAGGAAAATGAGAAGAGCACATAGGTTAATAAGCCAGTAAAAAGATGGGCCTGGAATGTTAGATGAGATCTGGGAACATATTTGGGAGCAGAAAAAGCCTGCTATACTAAGAGCTGAATCTATTAACTTTAAAGCACTGAAACTGCTCAAAATCTGAGGAAACACAGCTGACGTTGTATACAGTCCTTTAGATTCAAATATTAAATTTATTTACCTGGTAGTTTTTGAAATTAGCAAGGATGTGCTTGATTTGTTCTGCAGCTCCTGTCATAAAAGGTTTTACTCTTTCCGGTCTCTGCTCTTCAAGTTTGCCTTTAATTCTAAGACAACATTTTAATGGGTTAAAGTATGGAAGTCAAGAGCACAACATTGTCACTAAGTAAAATTAAACTACACAAAAGCTGCCACTGGGTAAACCGACATAGTAAACTCAAGAAATTACTACTTTACAGGATGGCTAGTTCACAACTGTTGACACTTTTGAATTTTGCATTTCTTATATCCAACAGTACCATTCTAAAGTTAAAACAAGGCTGTGTGCTCCAGTACTATTTACATGGACTTATAGCCACCACCCTGGATAAGCATGATGAACATATAAAAGTAGAACTTTTTCATCACAAGTATGACTGAAGCCTCCAAGTTAGACCCAGGTTAAAGCTTACAGGTATCTAGGTATTATGGCCCAGGTATGCTGATGTACTTACGATTTCATGTAATCTTTGATGTACTTCTTGTATGCTTCCTTTGTGAAGCTGGTTTCCTGCAAATGATGGTTCATGACAATATCAACACCAGTGACAACTGTGCTTTCGGTACCTTCGCCCTCGGGGCCTTCAGCGGAGGCATTTCCACCAATGAGCGAGTCATCAATGTTACCCTCTGTCCTACTGACCATCTGCATCAAGAATAAGTAGTTTAGTTACAAAAGATACCGTTGACTTTAGCATACAGATATCCAATTAGTCTTTCAAATCATCACCATACATCATACATTCTTGACTTTTTAAAAAAGACTAATATAAGGGGGGGCGGGGGACTTAAGGTCCCATTAACATTCTCTTAAGAATTCGATCTCACAAGCGAATAGGGAGTCATTCACACAAGAGGGCAAAGTTTCCCAGAACTTGGGGAGCTACGGGGTTGACAAGTAGGGCGCTGACAGGACTTGGGGCTCCGAATACCGCGACAGCCTGTCCCAAAGGAGGATGGGCTGAGGCGGCGAACCTATTTCCAGGCTCAGCTCCGCCTCCACTTTTCTAGAAAAACCCAAGCCCGGAAAGAGCGTCTCCTCCGCCAGGAGGCAGCGGAGAAGATTGCACAACCTCCGGCGGGGGAGCGGCGGAAACTCGAGCTCGCCGGGTCTCGCCTCCCCCGCGCCACGGTCCGACCGACTCACCTTCCCCTCCACCTCTAGGCACAGCCCGTCCGCGATCTCCCGGATCTTGTAGATGTCGGAGAACATCTCATCATCTGCTCGGGGACACAGACCCGCCCGTCACGTTGCGCCCGGAGGCCCCAGGCCGGCGCCATTTCCCGCGCCGGGTGGCCGCATGCGACCCTTACCCCTCCCCCCCCCCAGAGGCTCGAGATTCCGGCGTATGCGCCTGTCACCGACCCCTCCGGGCCGCCGGGCTCAAGGCCCACAACACTGGCAGCGCGTCTGTCTTCCCGCTCCCCCCACCCCAGAAACCCCGTCCTCTGCGCGGGGCAGTAGGACTGGTGCAGTCACGACTCACGGCTGATGAGGTCCCGGTAGATAATCATGATGGCGGCTCGAGGGAGACGACGGCGGCGCTAGCTTAGCAGGAGCCCGGAGCTCGGAGCGAGCGCGGTGCAGCCGGAGCGGCGCTCGGGGGGAGGGGGGAGCGGGCGGAAAAGGCCGATTGAGCCGCTCCCCAACCTCATATAGAGGGCACGTCCCCCTACGTCATCGCTCGCGGCGCCTCCGGAAGCGCCGCAAGCGGTGACGTGGCACGCAGAGTCGCGCGGGGGGCGGGGCTCCGGCGTGGTCCCGGGCGGGAGGGGAGACGAGCATCCGGGGACTTGGCCTGAGATACAATACGCTGTTTCCAGAAAATAAGCGCGCGAGGTCGTGTTAGGGCGTGTGGTGTTTGGGAGGGGTCAGGGGCACCCATGTTGTAGGAGGGCGAGAGCAGCTGAAGCGGGCTTCCCCGCGGCCCTTCCCCTCCCTGCCCTGCGGCACCCGTCTGGGTGGGGCTCAGATGAAATCACCAGCTTCCGCCCCAAGGCTCACCCTGCTGGGATTCCTAACTCTTTGTGGCTTCCGAAAACGCCCAGTGGGGAACTTTGCCTTTAGCGAGGGTCGGTTGGGCCCCTGAAGCCTAGGAAGAAAGCGGGGCGGCGAGCTGGGTTTTTGCGAGCCCGCTGATCTCCGCGTGCTTTGGCGAACTTTTTCAACTTTCGCCGCTGGGCTTTGCACAGCTGGAGTTTTGGGGCTGCCTTTGTGGGGCGGAACGGACGCGGGGTGTGTGGGAACCGGGCTCCCTCCCTCTCCCCAACCCCACCCTCCCTTAGAATATTCGTGGGGGTCGCGGAGTCTACGTGAAGGGAATGTGGGAGAAGGAAGGTGTCCCCAGAGTTTGGTGCAGCGTCCCCACTTCCCGGTTTCGTCCCCTGTTTGAAAGCTTGTGGGTCCCGAAGATGAACCGCGAAAAAGCTCGTCTCCTGCTTTGCTTTTGACCTTGATTTATGCCCTTTGTTTGGTAAAATCCGTGTGTCGTTACTTTTAAGATGAAGTTGAAAGATATAAATCTTGTGCTAGAGGTTTAAGTATGAAAAGAGGGGGTTTTCCACCTGCCCAAGTGTTAATTGAACTCTAGGCTCAAGATCGTAGGTGCTGAAAAGTCTACATTACTCCTTTTAGTCAAATCTTTGATTTAAAGCAAAGATGTCCACCTGTATGAAACCTGAGGGCTTGTTCCATTCCACAGATATTTTTGTTTTCTGTTTTCCTAGCTCTGGATTTTAGAGATCCCAGTTGTGACTTTAAGTGCGGTTCTGCCCCCCAATTTTAGTTCTAAATCAGGTAGTTACCCAGTTATTAGTTGAGGTCTGAGACTGCACTGGGCACCGTGGAAGGCAGTGGGTAACTGGGAGAAAAGTAAAAGCGGGCTGGAGAGATCTGAAAACAAATGAACATCTTTGTGGCAGCTGGTCTGTGAAGGATCTCAAACCTTAATCCTGGGCTGGTGAGCAAAACAGATTATCCCAGGCATTTAATTATTTTTCTCAGTTTTAACATTTTCAAACCATTGAGAAGCATTCCTTTTTATCCACCAGTACCCTCGAACATTGCCGCCTCTACTCCTTTTCAGTTTTTTGTTCAATTAAAAAGATTTTTTTAAGTTTTATCTAAACAGCCACAACAAAGACGCGTACTCAAGTTATTTGTTAAAACATCCTGTTTATAGTTCTGTGACCTTAGAAAAGTCAGCTTGAATGTAAGTATGAAGTGGAGTTTCTGAGCATTAAAAAAGACAACAAAAATGCCAAAATGCCAACCATGTGCAATCAATAAGTCGTCAATAAATATTGAATTTGAATAATTTGAATATCATTTCAATTAATGAAACTATTAGCCCTTATGTTATTTGAAACAGTTTTAGGGATGTAGTTGACAAATGTTGCCCTAAAGACTTTGTTCTATTTAATTTGCTATGAGATTTCTATCTCAGGTTCGTATTTGATAGTTCTTGGAGAATCAATGACCAGACAGCCTAAAAAGTAGTATTTTAGGAAAACCTGGCTTAAATTTTAGTGCATTTTGTAAACTACATCCCTTTGGTCTTGAAAATCTGTGTAGCTGGGCACGGTGGCGCGTGCCTATAAGCTTCAGCCTATGAAGCGGCTGGGGCTAGGGATCGCGGTTCGAGTCCCGCCTGGGGCCCGTAACGAGACCTAGTT
>PVHY01024343.1:0-19738 GCA_004024945.1 Uropsilus gracilis
ATTAGCTGAAACAAGCCACAAAGAAAAAGGCAGAAACCAAATGGTTTCACTAATATATGTGATATAGTGAAAAAAAAATAAAATAAATAAAAGCCTTGAAGAAAGTCAAAACAAACGAAGCACCAAAATGAAGCGCACAACTATGAACAGGAGGGAAAGGGGGGGAAGGGAGGGGAGGGAGGGGGGGAGGCAAACCCTTGAGATTACAAAGTTGTGAAATTTATATATAAATAAATTAAAAAAAAAAAGAAGTATGGTGTACAATATTTTTATTACCATATTTTATATCACAAATGAATGTGACTTATATTTAATGCATTTTCTTCATCTAGTCATATGATTTATGACTTTTTTGATTTATGATTCTATCTTTCCTTCTATTGATGTGGTATATTGTTTTGATTGATTTAAACATATTGAGTCATTATTGAGATCCTGGGATAAAACCCCCTAGGGTTGTGATATATGATCATTTTAATACATTGTTCTATTAGGTTTGCTAAGATATTATTGAGGATTTCTGTTCTTATGCTTGTCATGGGAATTAGCCTGTAGTTTTCCTCCCTTCCCTTCCCTCCCCTCGTCTGCCCTCCCTTCCTTGCACTCCCTCCCTTGCCCTGCCCTGCCCTCCCCTCTCCCCTTCCCTTCCCTTCCTTTCCTTGACTTTTTGTATCAAAGTAATATTGATTTCCAAAAATGTGTTTGGAATCATCCCTTCTTTCACATTATTTTTGTAAGAGTTTGACAAAAATCAATTTTTAAGGTTAGGTAGAACTTTATTCTGATCCTAAACTGTTGTTTTGGGGGAGAGTCTTGGTTAATGTTTCGGGGGTTTTTGCTTGTAAATGGTATGTTCAAACTTTGTTATTTCTTCCTGATTCAGTCTGGGAAGGTTATATGTTTTTAAGAATTTGTCATTTTAACTTTTAGATATTCAACACACTGGCATATACATGTTTATAATAATTCCTTATGATCTTCTGCACTTATTAAATGCCATGTGTAACTTCCCTTTCATTTCTAATTCTATTATTAGAGCTTTCAATATTTTTCCTTTGTGAACCTCACTAGATATTCATCTACTTTTTTAATCTTTTTTAAAGAACCAACTTGTACTTTCATTGAACCTTTTTATTATAGTTTTCATTTATTTCCTCTCTAATTCTATTATATGTTCCCTTTCACTGGGTTTTGGTTTTCTTTATTCTTTTTCACCCTATGGTAAAAGGACTAAGGACAATTCACTTGAGCTCTTTCTTGTTTTTGATGTAAGCATATATTGTTAAATACTTTTCTCTTAATGGCTGTGAGGCAAGACTGATGTTACAGGTGACACCCACTGGGATTGAGAAGAAACAGTACTGGGTGAAACATACCCACAGAACAAGAAAGAATGGGGTGGGTGGAGACTCTGACAAGGGGTGAAGAAGCTGGAGAAGTAGCGCCAAGAGGGGTAACCCTTCTAGGCATCCAAATATCTCGGTTAGAGGCCTCAGGAGTTCAGTCATCCCAGGGTTTGGATACCCCAAGATTGGACCAACAATGAACCTACTGGAAGCTGAATCTGGACCTCTCAGAGATGGGAGAGGTGAAAGCTGTTGGATATGACATTTGTGGACCTCCCAGAGGTGAGAGAGGTTTAGTTGTTGGAAACAGAACCTCCCAAAGATGGAGGATGTAAAAACTGTTGAGACTCTTTTGTAGTGAGTTCTGTTGTATCACTTTGATTAGTATTCCAAAGGCCTCTTATCTTAGATTGAAATGCTTTTCTGTATTTCCTTATATTTTTAAAAAAAATTTCTCTACCACAGCATTTTTAAACTCTGCATCTGATAGGAAGACAGTATTTTCTTTATCTTTGTGCCGGGATTCTGAAGATTTCTCTCCTTTTGGTGTCATACCCCTTGAGGTCTCATGCCGTTGTGTGTTCTTTATGTAACATTTTGTTGTCCTAAATTAGAAATCTGAGCTATCTATTCAACTCCTGAAAGTGATATAGTGGTTTTTTAAATGATTTTGTATTTGGTCTTTCTGAGCTTCCATATGTCTGAGTCAGGAATTTGGGGAGGGACGTGGGTGGGACCTAGCTCCTGCAGGGACAGAAGATGTTGTCACTGCCCTCTCTACTGATGTTCCAGACCAGAGAACATTCTCAGTATGACTCTTAAGATCAGTACCAGTCTCAAGTGCCAAGGGATGGAACACAGATAAGTGCACTGTCCTATTCGTTCGTAGGGGACCTGGCCCACTTGGAGCACCTTGCTCCATGGCATATATTTCTGCTCAAAGTTGTGTTTCTCCATATCACTCAGAGGTGGTGGCTGCCCAGAGCTGCTAGATGACTGGAAGTATTGGAGAGGATTGTATGACAGTCTCCCATTCCAAAACACAGCCTCCACATTTTGAAAGTGAGTCTCTCTCTCCAGCCTCCTCTTGTTCACTGAAGCACCAATCTCCCTCTACCTTCTGGTTGAATCTGCCTGTCCATTAATGTCCAAGAGGTGTTAAAGTTGCAACACTCCACTGGTTAATATAAGTCATCCTCTGGGTAGTGAAGCAAGTATATCTAAATTATAATGCATGAAAAATAAAATAACTAATTCTATGCTATGATAGTTGGTGATATAAGCTATAGGTGAAAGAAAAAGTAAAACAGTTTAAGAAGGATCAGAAATGTATTTTGGAACATTTATAATAATTTAAATTTATTTATTATTTTTGAAGTAACACTGACTTAAAACACTATGTGTGATTTAGGGGAATACTTTAATATCTCCTTGGATGTCTGTCACATCACATTCACCACCTAATTATCTATAATCCATTACCAAAGATTTTTGATACCCTTCCCCCTTCATTCCAACACTCATACTCTCTGATCTTAGAGGAAAAGTCTTTAGATTCCCATGATGAAATATGATGTTAGCTGTGGTATTGGGATATATGGCTTTTAAATCATTGAAATATGTCCTATATATCCCCATTTTCTAGAATTTTTATTACAGATGTATGCTGAATATGTTCTCTGCATATGTTGATATGATCTTATGATTTTGTCTTTCCTTTTCTTGCTAAGGTGAATTTCATTGATTTGTGTATGTTGTAATATTCTTGCATTCCTGAAATAAGTACTACTTGATCATGATGTATGATCCTTTTAATGTACTGTTGATTTTGGTTTGCTCAAGTTTTCTTCAGAATTTTTGCCAGTCTACTGTCATTTATTCATTGTTATATTTTTGGTTTTATTTGGGTAAAATGATGGATTCTTTTTCACTTATGTATTCACTTTCTGGATGAATTATCCATTCATGTCTTCTTCACACTTACTAGTGGACATATTTTTTTATTGGTGAGCTGTATAGATTTTTTATTTATCTTGGTTAATATCCTTTGTTGGCTACATAGAGTGAATTTTTTATCCTATATAGTATATTCTTTTAATACTCATATTTATTCTCATTGTGAGGTAAAGCCACCTGCATAGTTTTGAAAAACATTATTATTGATGTTATGGAACAGATCATTAATGTTTTCCTCTATGCATTTTACTGTTATAGGTCATATATCTAAATTATCCTTTTGAAATATTTTTGTGTACGGATCTAAAGTGTGCTCAGCCTTCATTGTTTTATGTATGATCTTCCATTTTTCCCAGTGGCATTTATTGTCGGAAACAGACTAAGTAAAGTAACTCCATTTTGTTTCAAACCTCCATTTTGAGACCAGTGTCCTCTCCCTGCCCTCGGGGGAAAGTACCTGCCATGGCTGGGTGGTTCAACATCCTGTTTCTGCCTCCCCTTATTCTTGGTTGTTCCTGACAACAGCATTGTCCACCTGATAGTTGATGGATGTCAGCATTATTGGAAACCCATAGCTATGGGAACATGGGAATGCATCCTGTAGTTATGGGGATGTGTCCTACACCTGCTTGCTTGCTTCATATTGGAGGGGGGGGGCGGTGGTGGTTTTGCCCTATAAAAGATAGTAACAGAGACTGCTTGGGGTCTCTCTTGCTGAGCTGGCTTGGGGACCCTGGTTCACCAGTAATAAACCTGCAGCCTTGAACTTCAATTGGAGTCCCATGCCTTGTTGAGTAGCCCATGAACAAGGGGGCTCATCTGGGGTAGGCTCCTTGACTATGGACTCCATTGGACCAACAGGTTTCCCTCTGGTGGGTGAGTGTTGTTTGTGTTGGGTGCCACTGGAGTCGGACCTGCAGAAGGCTGTATACAGCACTTATTCTGGGCTCCCTAGGAAGGAGGGGATGCCTACTGTCCCCTTTGGAGATGGTCCGTGTGACTAGAGCCCGGAGGTCTCATTTGGTTTTGTCCTGGTGGCTACTGCTGTCTGTCTTTATTGTTCTTTGTGTCTGTCTTGTCATTGTGTTGTTCCGTATTCTTGACATTTTCATATTGAGAAGAATGGGCCAGGGGATCTTCTCTCCCACAGGCATGATTGGATCTGATCCTGACCCACTTTAAACATTTCCGAACACAAGCCCTTAGTATTGCAACCCATGCTGGTGAAGATTACTTACTAACCTCTTTTTGTTCTCTTGAGTGGCCGGCATTCAATGTAGGCTGGCCTCCATAGGTTCCATCTCTTCTGTCCAGTGCCTGTCGGGCTGGAATGTGGGGTCCCAGGCAGTTCAAGGCTGTGCACCCAGCTCTCCCGGCAACTTCTGGCCTAGCCTGGGTGGCAGGACAAAGGAAAGGAGTGGAGTTTGGGCTGGCTGGGTAGCTTTGTCTTCTTTGTTCCTGGTGGTGGTAGTGCTGCAACGGAGGGGTGGATAGTGGGGGCAGTTTTCTGCCCTTCAATCTCCTGGTAACAGCTGCAGCTCTACCAGAACTACCTCCCAGGGTGGAGTGTGTGTGGGGGGAGCAAAACATCTGTACACAGATGCCAAGCCCCGAGCGGCTGGTGCCCTCCTTGGTGTGCTCATCTGAAGGGGTGGGGGGAGCACTGGATACTGACTTCTACACAGCTTATGCTGTTGTCTCCTAAAGTTCCTAGCAGGGGCCACCAACTTCCTGTTCCACCTAGGTCCAAGGCTACAGCTGGAGGCCACCATGTCTACTGACCCTGTGCTGGACAACAAGGACTGTTTGCTACCTGTCATGCCTGATGAGTACCTCCAGGCTCAACCCACCTAACAATTTCAACCAGTTGCTCCTGGTCACCCACCCAAAGAAAGCCTCAGATTCTGGATGTTGGCCTCCAACAGCCCCTGGATGATGAGTGTTTCCCCTACAGTGCATGGGTGGTTTCAGAGAGGGCAAGTAGGGATGCTTCTCCCTCCCCCTCCCCTTGGCCCAACTCCTCTACAGCTTCCCCTTTGCCTAGTCCTAGTCACACCCTTAGTGGCTTGATCTACCACTGGCAGAGCCCAGACCAATCCCCTCAACCCTCAGCACCAATCCTGTCCCTCCAGGAGGTACCATCAGAGTGAAGGAAGTATTATGGAAGGTATTATGTATGCAGTAGTATAATAGAGTTAAAAAAATGAAAATTTTAAAAATATGTTTTGACACCCTGTTGGTCAGAAAGACACCTTTCTGGTGTTAATACATACAGGCTTGTAAATATTTGTCCGGAGTCATAGTATAAATGAATGAGATTTTAAGCATCTGATGACATCACAACTCTGTCAGGCACTTATTTTCACTGTCTTTCTGAAAGCTACAGTATGTGTTTCCACTTTTGTAACATGTGGATTGCCCTTTCCTGGTTTATACTCCTTTCACTACTAGTGATCTCTATAATTGGTAGCATAATAGCCCTCCTTTTTCTGAACAGTCTAAGAATCTAATCTCCTTCTTTGAGTCTGTCTTCCACACCACCAGCCCATTTGGGATGACTGTCAGCAACTCCTCCAGACTCTCTTCTCTTCCGAGGAGAGAAAGTGGATTCACATGGAGACCTGGAATATAGAATATGGTCTGGAACCTGATGGGAGCCCATAAGTCAGACCCATCTCATTGAATTTTTCCCTTGGCTCACTCTGATTGGGATCTTAACACCAACCAAGGTAGGGAGGCCCTCAACATCTTCTGTCAGACTCCACTGGGAGGTCTCCAGGTGGCTGCGTGCCACCACACAAACCTTTCCCAGGTGAGTGAGGTGATCCAAGGACCAATGAGTCACCTGCCACATTTCTTGAGTGCCTCAGGAGGCTTACAGGACCTATACTCCTATTGACCTGGAGGCCCCCCGAGTACTTGCAAGCTGTCAGTATCGCTCCTGATATCTGCTGCAAGATTCAAAAGGTAGACAGGTTGGGGGGGAAATCTATCTAAATTGGTAGAGTGGCCATGAGGGTATTTCAGATTGAAGACACACCTGAGGAGAGACAGACTGAAAAGATGTCCAAGGTTTTAGTGGCAACCATCTCAGACCAGATTGTGGAGGAGGTGCATGGACTCAGATGGCACAATTAGTCAAGACAGCAGCAGAGTCTGGACTGCACATTTTATTTTATTTTCTATCAACGACTCAGAGCTAGCACCTGTGGCTCCCTGGGTGGGTGTTTTGGGGAGCTCCTGGAGAACGCCTTTGCCAGGCACCCCCAGGGGAAGAACCCCGAGGCATGGATGCTGCTGACAGAGCAGAGCAGCCACTGTCAGCCCAGGGAAGTCTGGCGAGTGGCTACAACAGCAGAAAACTTTTCTGTCAAGGTGGACAATGGACAAGTGGTCCTTGTTCTGAAATGAACTTCTGCAAAGTTTCCTCTTGAAGCTGCCACGGTGATAGAGAAAAGCAGGCAGTGGAAAGGGAAAGAGGCAAGGATTTGTGCTTAGCTTCCCACAGGTTGCTGAACTGAGCTCTCCTCCTCGAAAAGCCTGTCTGAGCATGCAAGCCAAAGAGTGTGGGTGTTTCCTTAAGCCTGTACTTCCTGGAGTGAGCTGGTGAGCTGAGCACCTGGGGAAAACAACCAGCAAGTGCATGTGCTTTTAGAAACAAAAGCTAGTGGAAGTGCCAGCACTGGTATTGCCTGACATTGATAAACAGAAAGGGATCGCCGCTCAGGAGTCCACACCCAACAGCTTGGACCCTGGAAAAGGCCCATGGCTTATATATCTAAGCGCCTAGATCCTGTGGCAGCTGGATGTGCCCACTGTACTCCCTATATCTGTGGGATGTCACCATTTGAGATCTTGTATGGATGACTGTCCCCTTTCTATTGCCCATTCTCGGCCCTGACATTAAAGCCAAGCTTCCTGACCACTCCTTGCTTCAGAATTTGCAGGCTTTCTGTGCCATCCAGCAGTCGCTTGTGACTGCATTACAAGCCACCCACCAATCTGAACCTTGGCCTCCTCGTGACCTGTAGCCTAGGGATAAAGTTTGGGTGCTCTATCATCAGGAGTCCAACTTGAAACCCCATCAGAAAGGATCACCTTGTCATCCTGACCACCCCACAGCTGTGAAGGTAGACGAAAAGTGAAAAAGTCCACTGAAGCTCCCACTGAAGTGGACACATCAACGCCACGCCTAACAATGGACAATGCTCTGACATCCAGAGGACATCCATAAAGTTAAGACTGTCTGCTAACTAACTATTGTTATTTGGTCCAGGACAAAGGTGACAACAAAGAGCAAAAAAGCCTGTGTGTGCCCAATGTGGGCTGTTGGGTTTGTCAGATACAGTCATGGAGGTCATCAATGCCACAGACCAGGAAAAGGGAAAGCTAGTGTTTTGTCTTGACTTCTGTGACCTCTGGTATATATGATACTGGGAAGTAACAGAAATAGGCTGTGGGGCCCCAAAGAACTGGCATGAAAAATGACTGTGGTCTGAAAAACTCTATGCACACAAACAGCTGCCACTTGAGAGTGGGGAAGCCAGTGATTATTACTGTGCAGGATGGGGCTGTGAAACGTTCTTTCGAGGTTGGGTCCCCACCTTTGCAAACATATCTATTTCCCCAGCAGATGTGGCATTATAAAAAGACTGGGAATTGGATTTGCTATTCCTAAAACAAGGGGCTTATGTTGAGAGAGGCCTGCTGCTTTTACACGAACAGCTTGGGGATAATCAAGGACACCCTGACCCTAGTTCAAGAAAAATTTTAGAGGCTATGAACTAAAATGGCAGGAAAAATTCTAACAAGGACCCAGGAACTCGCCTCCACCACCACCACCTAGAGAACCTGGGACTGAGGCATGCTGGGAAGGGAGCAGGTAGCCCAGTCAAGCCTGGCTGTGCAAGGCTCCCACTGCTGAATAGTCCAGTGCCGAGACCCAGGGTGCTCGACCTGGCTGGCACCTGACACTTCGCAGTTTTGGGTTTCATAGGTCACTGACATAAAGACTTTCCCCCTGGTCTCCCTGGCTCACTTTCCTGGTGACAGCTCTCACTGGACCTGTGCTCCTCTTACTCCTAGGTCTAAGAGTAGGTCCTTGTATTTTTAAAGCTCTAATCTCCTATATACAGTGTCGTTCAGGTGCTGTGAAACTCATGGTTCTGAGGACCAGGTATAACATTCTCACCTCTGATACCTTTTGGGGGAGTCACTGATAAACTTCATAAGGACTCTGAAGTACAAACCTCTGTGAGCCTAAGATTAGTCTCACCACTAGCCAGAGTAGGGGGAAGTGTTGGAACAAACTGACCAAAGTAGCTCCCTTTTGTTTTAAAGCCTCCATTTTGAGACCAGTGTCCTCTCCCTGCCCTCGGTGGAAAGCACCTGCCATGGCTGGCTGGTCTGACATCCTGTTTCTGGCTGCCTCCCCTTATTCCTGGTTGCTCCTGACAACAGCATTGGCCACCTGATAGATGATGGATGTCAGCATTATTGGAAACCTGTAGTTATGGGAACATAGGAATGTGTCCTATAGTTATGGGAACATGTCCTATACCTGCTTGCTTGCTTCACAATGGGGGGGGGAGGGGGTGATGGTGGTTTTGCCCTATAAAAGGTTGTAACAGAGACCCTGGTGCACCAGTAATAAACCTGCAACTTTGAACTTCAATTGGAGTCCTATGTCTTGCTGAGCGGTGCACAAGTCACAACATTTAGGAAATAAGATTTTCCTTTTTCCACTCTATGACCTTTTTCATAATATCTGGACAGATTTGTGCTTTCCATTTTTAATTCTGTTTCATTGATTCATGTGTCTGTTTTTGTGCCAGTACAATACAGTTTTAATACTGCTGCTTTATAGTGAAGTTTGAAGTTATATAACACTGTACATCTGTTTCTCTCAAGGCTGCTTTTCTATGTGCAGTTCCATATAAATTTCAATATTTTATCCAATTTCTTGGAAAAAATATGTTCTTGATAATATTGTGGGAAATGAAATTAATATGTTAGACAGGCAACATTGTCATTTGATTATATTTTTCCTTCCCTCCTTTTCTGTGAAAAAGAGAAATCCTCCCCTATTCTTAAGAAGTCACTGCCATAGTCATTTAACATTTCATATTTCTCACTGTAGATTCTAAAGTGTCTTTGGTTAATTCCATGATATTTGATTCTTTCTGAGGCATTTGCAAATTAAGTTATTTTCTTCATTGTTTGTATATAGAAATGCTATGGATATTTGTATAACAATTTTGTAACCTGTTACAATTTTGTAACCAGGTTACATTGTAACCTGTTAACTCTATTCATCTACTGTTTCCAACAGTTTTTTGATGGATTCCTCAGGATTTTCTATATATAATATTGCATTATGAGTGAAGAGTGATAGTTTCACTTCATTTCTAACTTGGTGTATCTGGTCCTGGGTTTTTCTAGCTTTGTCAGATAATTTTTATCCAAATCTCTAATAATAAATAAAATGATAGTGGTGTCTGTATGCTATCTTGCTCTCTTCCATACGCTTCCTAATCCTGAAGGGAACATTGTCTTTAATTCACTATTAGGTATTACATTGTCTGTTGGTTTATAACATTGTCATATATATATATATATATATATATATATATATATATATAGTCACTTTATATATGGAGTGGCTTCCTTCCATTCCCATCTTTTGAGTTTTGTTAAAAGTGCATGCTGGATAATATCATATACCTTCTTTATATCTATTGCTATTATCAAATGATTTTTCTTTTTATTAAAGGTGTTATTCTTTTGTTGATATGATGAATTATATTAATCGAGTCACATCGTTTTAACCATTCTTGCACCTCTGGTATCAATCTCACTTAGTTAAGATGTATAATCCATGTGAAATATTATTGAATTTGATTTGGTAATGTTTTATTGAAGACTCTTGCATCAGTGTTCATCTGAGATATTGGTCTTTAATTTTCTTGTACTATCTTTTTCTAGTTTCTGCAATAATGTACCATAAATGTATTAGGGAACACTGACATCATAAAATGCATTAAGTTCCCTTTTCTTGTATTTTAAAAAACAGTTTGAGAAAAAAAATGGTTGTTAGTTCTTTGAAGACCTGACAAAATTCATTTTAAAGCTATCTGGACCTGGGCTTTGTTTTTGTAAGCCCAAAGTTTTGTTTTTCTTTTCTGTTTCAGTTTCCATGATTGTCGTTGGTTCACACATCTCTGTTTCTTATTTTGAGTAAACTATATTGATCTAGAAATATTTCCATTTCTTTAAGGTGATCAAATTTATTAGTTGTCCCTTAATAATAATCACATTTGATGATTTGTGTTTCTCTGCTATGTGCTGTAATTTTTTCCCTTTCAAATCTAATTCTGTCTCTCTCTTCTTTAAGTGTTTTCTCTCTTGTTTGGTGACTTGGCTGTATATTTGTCATCTTTATCTTCTCAAAAACCTAAGTTTCTCTTTCATTGATCTTTTGTATATTTTTTATCTCAATTTCATTTTTTTTTTGTTTTCTCATTATATCCTTCCAAGTACTAATTTAGCTTTAAAAATTAAGACTATAGCAAATCTCCTCTCAAGACTGTGTGCCTGGTGTACTTGTGACTGCAGGTCCTTCTCTTTTTTTCCTTTCTCCTTTTTCTAATAAACCGGTCTTTTAAAAATATTTTTAAAAATTAAGACTGTTGAGGCCCTAACAGAAGTTCAAAGAAAGTAAATTTTGATGTTTCCCAATTCTCAGATTTTCACAAATGTTTTCAGGTTTCACATGCTTTTCTTTCTAAAAATAAAGAGAAAGTGAACAAAATAATGTTTTTTAAATGATTTTTCTTTTAAGAAATGAGTTTTTGTCATTTTACTGTTTTTGTTGTCTCTTTGAGACTTGGCTTTCAAAGTCTTCTTTTTTGCCACGCTTTGTCCATGTTATCTGTAGTGTGCTGATTTATGATAACTGACAGAGTTCTAACTCTATATTAGGCTTATATCTTGTGGTGTCTTTTTTTCTATTTCATCTTATGTGAAGGAAATATTGGAAGCTGAAGTCACAAATTTGGTGGCATGTGTTATAATTCAGGTTCCAAGATATAGCTGAAAATTACTAATGTGTGTTAAGGTTGTTAAGGCTGCTTTCCCTCTCATGTTGGAATAAATGTCTTGATTTTTTACTGTAATGCATATCAATTCATATTCATATGAAGCTATGAATATTTACTAGTTAAATGAATCAATTTTGAATTGGAAAATTTCTTTATTGCACATTGGATCAATGGGAAATTTGATCGGTTTCTAAATTTTTCATTGGAAAAATTGAATGAGTAGAGAAATTATGTCTTTAATATCAAAGATTCTCTTAAGTTTACCATGCCATTAGGGAACTCCTGATTTTCTAAACTTTGCCTTTTCATTCTAAATTCAAAACTTTAGAGTTAAAGAGAATAAAACACTTTTGTGATGAATGAATGACAAAATGAACAGAGAAATGTTTTTACTATAGCCAAGCCTCAGGGAAATTCTCAGTCTCTTCTTTGGTTCTCAATGTAGTGATTCAAATTTCCTTAGCATTGCCAGAAATGTTTTATGTTCATGTTGACTAAAACTTAACAAGACATAATAATCATGTGATTAACATTTGGCAAAATTAGAAAATGGCATTCAGAAAGTGAAATTTTTATAAAACAGTAATTTTCTTGCCTTTTGCAAAACTAGTGCTAAAGCATCTTTCTCAGAATCTAACTAGATTAACAAAATAGACAATATTAAACCATTTATTTTTCAGGGATTATTGGTTTTGCTGTGTTTCAATTTAGTTGTGAATATATGGGAGAGTCTTCATTCTGTCATAATTTGTGGGAACAGCAGTGGTATAATTAGAAAAGTTTTCTCATGAAGTTGGGAGTATTTCTGTCTTGATTTCTTATTTTTGCCCTCAAAGGAAAAGTCTCCACTAACCTAAATTTAATGATAAGACTGAATTGTTGAGAAAATAATAATTAGTGACCATTCTTAACAAATGTTTCTCAACTCCAGATGCTTTCTTCCACAAGGAGGAAGCCCAAATAGTGTTATTTTTGCTTTCTATTTTAATTTATTTTGCTTCATAGCAGAGAAGGTAGAGGTCTGTTTATGGTTTAGATACAAGTATGTAATATATCTGATTTGTGTTTGTGTTTTTCACTGGTATATGTTTTACCTTTTTATTCTATTCATCTGGCAAAACACAAACCAAAACTTTGTTTTTTTTGGAATCTAATCTTGATTTTTCTCCCTGTATATCTTACTTTTGTATACCATTTGTGGTCTCAACTCAGTGTGATCAATATTTGCTATTTGTACTTCTAGAACTTATATAAACTTATGGCTGCATGAATAGTTTTATGTGTATACTTATGATTTTCTTTTAACTATTTTTTACTTTAAATTAAAACTTTAGGTCAAAGTTTACATTTTTTTCTGCAATGTACATTAGAAACTAAAATTAAATATAATAACATTTATAGGTGTAGCAAAATTTAAAAGCTACAAATATAGCAAAACATGTACAGAAACTGTATTATGAAAACTTTTGAAATGAAAATGAAAAGAATAAAGACAACCTAAACTAATAGACATCCAGTACTCATGGATTAGAAGATTTAATATGATAAAGAAATAATCTTCAAATTGATCTATAAATTTAACGTGCTAACAATAAAAATATCTTAATAATGTATTGTAGCTATCAACAAGCTAGCTCTTAAATGTAAATGAAAGACAAAGAAACCAAAAAGTTGTAAAAGAAAATATTTGGAAGAAGTAACTTTAAAACTAAAGATATTATTGGAGACACGTAGTATTGATGATAGGATAGCATGTGAATCAAAGCAAAAAAGTGAAAATAGGAAATCTTTTCACACATACATGGCAATCTGAGTTTTGACTAAAGTCATTAAAAAAGTCAAAAGAAAATCTATGGGTTCAGGAGGTTGGGGGGGAAGGCAGTTGTGGCAGGTGGGGGTGTCAACTTTGTTGTGGTGGGTGGGGTGTCAACTTCTGGTCCACTCCCACATTTGGAATAAGGAAAACAACAATCCAGCTACAAATGTACTGGAGGAGAGAGAAATAAAGACCCTAAACATACTCATCACCTGGCCAATAGGAGGCAGGGCAGAACCCAGGGCCACATCAGGACTGCCAAGTCACCCCCAGCTTCTCTGGGGAGCTGGCCCACCTCACACCCTCCAATCAAGAGCACAGGACCCTGAGGCCTCTGCAGGTTGCAAAGCATCAGTAAGTTGCATTTTCATTTTGAAGATGGTTTTGTGTGGAAACTCTTAAGTTTGACATAACTATTTGTTTCTTTTGACTTTAATTTCCTTGCTGTTAGCAGAGTTCCAAAGATATTGCTAACATTGATTTTATGGTGCTTATTGCTTATTACTTATATTTTCTTCTATATAGCTAATGATTTCAGATCTCACCTCCAAATCTTTAATGCATTTTGAGTATTTTTTTTGTCTACTGTTAGTGATCAAGTTTCATTATCTGTAGAAGTTTAGGTTTATTTCTTAACTCTCCATTTCTGCTTCACTGATCTTTGTGCCATGTTCTTTTGATTACTGTTGTTTTATAATCAAGCTTAATGCTGGGGAGCAGGATACCTCCATTTTTGTCTTATTCTCTCAGGGTTATCTTGATTATTTGGTATCTTTTATAGTTCCAAATAAAGATTATGCTTATCTTTTAGCCTATTTATATGAAGAATACCATTGGGATTTTTATAAAGAATACATTGAAACTGAATGTTGTTTTAGCTGACCCATTTTTTAATCCATCCTAGACTACATGTGAGCAAAATTTATCTGTGAAAGGCCAGGTAGTAAAAACATTAGGCTTTGTGAGTCACATATATGTCTACCACATAACCCTTATGTATTACTTATTAATCCAAAATGTAAAACACATTTCTTAGCTTCTGGATCTTGCAAAAACAGGTTTTAGATCAAAAGTAATCAAGGTATACAATTTACCTCTTCTCTCTTCTCTAGAGCAACCTCCTCTATTGTCGGTTTTTATTTTCAAAATTGTTAGTTTCTCCTTCAAGGTAATATCTTGATCAAAATTTTCTCACTATTTACTGTAAACATCTGGTCTATTTCAAGTGTACATTAGATCAACACTTTCTACTACAGTTCACTTATAATTGAATAACTGAAAACTATCTTTATTTTTGTCTTCACTGGATCACACAGAGACATATATACACCTGACCTTTGGTCAATTATCAAAGAATTGAGTTCAAATCATTATTTAATCTGAAATACCAAGTAATAGAAGCAGAAACAGTTTTGTTTTTTGGACTGAGTTTATACAAAGAAATGCATTTCTTCTTTAAATTTTATTTAATCAGTGGATATATCCCAGACTTAGCAGGCATATCTCAAATGAATAAATGCATCACTGCTTTTTTTTCCTAGAGTAATTATAAATCTATTGATATATTCTCATATTCTTAGTGTTCTCATATTCTTAGTGTTAATTGTCAACTACCTACTCAGAAAAAAAAAAATAACCCTTATTATGAGCACAATTGAAATTCTAAACCAGAAGTCAAATGCCTGTCGAGAGGTAGAGAAGCAATAAATTCAATTCAGGGACATTTTCTGCATATAAAATATTATTTAGTATTGGCACTTAAGTGAAATCAATTTGGAAATTGATTAGGGAAAAATCAGTTGGGATATTTTAATATATTTATTCATTAAGTTATAGCTACTAAAAGCTATAGACTGTTTCTCATCACTATTACCTCTAAAAATGATAAATCCTCACTAAGTGTTCTAGAACTGCATAAAGAGGAACTAAAGTGCAACTCAAGTGGCATAAGATTCATCCTGTATTTTTCTGTGCTTTTGCATCTTTTTCTCAGCTTTTGTTTTTGGGTTATAGTTGTAAAGTGATTCTGTGAAAAAAATTTTCCTTGTGGGTCTATGAGAACGTATGGCTTTTTCTATTAGTTAGGGATTATCAGTGAAATCACCTTATCAACCTGGCCATGAAAGTCCATAAGTGGATTAAATGAGAAAAGGATGGTCAATAAGATGTGAGAAAAAGAAATGATGATGAGAGAACCCTTACCCTCTATTTCATTTGTAGCAAAATGAGTTATGATTTGTGGCAAATCTGGATTTTATAAGACACTTAGATTATACATCAGAAATTAAATTCTGTCAGGTTCCAGGATAGGAAATTTAAGTGGTATAAAATGGGTAGATTAGTGGAAATGTTCTTAAGTCAGAGTTTCTTGTCTTTCACCAACTATCTGAAATATCGGAAACTATAAATAAATGTTTATGAAAGGTGAGAAGGAAGGAAGGAAAGAAGGAAAAGAAAGGTATAATTAATGTGTAGGTTTACCTGAAAGTTACTCAAGCTATTTAAAGATTGTAAAATAAAATTCACATTGGATGTGAAGTGAAATCAGTATCTGTCACTTGTGGGATATATGTCTGAAAATGTATCTTTGCTAAGCAAAGGGCAGAAGTGCACCACTCAATGTGTATGTAAACGTAAATGTCAAAAATGTTTCTTTCAGAATAATTGTAGACACTTTTGTAAATTTAAGAGTTTTGTTTCTCTTTTGTGCTAAAGTTATTTATAATGCAAGTGGAAATTGTGACAGTGAGTGGTCTGGAAAGCAAAAGGTAGAAAGAACATTTACAATCCCCATTAAGAGTTGATGAATCAAATGTTGTCCAAATCTATAGTCTAAAATATCTTCAGAAATTTCAATTGTCAAATTTTTTTGGAATGATATTGCCTCTGGCAGCATAATACCATTTTCACAAATATAGCCATGTGTGCTAGTCTCAAAAAAACTGAAATTATTGTTAATGAACTTTATTATTACTTGATTTTACTAATCTCAGGGAGCAAATAATGAAGCTGATAAGTTCACAGAGAAATGTTATGTTTTGTTTTTTTAGGTCTTGAAAACATGACTCTTAACAGTCCATGTTCTTCTTAACTGGATTTTCTATTTTACAAGAATGAAATGAAAATGTATTTAAAAACTGTTAGACACTTTTTCATGACAGTTTCCAAACAAGAAAAAGGGTATTACAAGCATACAATAGAGGCATATTTCTACTTTAATTCTTTTTCTAGAATATTTTATTTATATAATGATGAACTAGTTTAATTCATTTGGTTTGCTTCTTCTTCAAAACAGATTTGGCAGAATGGCCATGAGTTGCGGTTCATTTGCATCTCTGTGGCTGACTGTCATGAAGTGCAGTGACTGGAGAAAACTTGCTATATCCTGATGGTATATTAGGTACCAGATGAGTTGTGGGGAGGGTGTGTTAATTTTTATCTTATCCTATGAAGATAAAGGAGTGAAGTGACACATAAGGAGATTGTATGGAACATTAATCTATTTGCTATAGTTATTTTCATAGTTAAGTACAAATGCCCAACAAAATGAAATGAAAGAATAATTTAAAAGAAAATGCATCAATAAATGAATGAAAAGGAGAAAGATGGAAGTAGGTCGAACTGGCAGAAGATCAGTGAAAAAAGCAAGACTTGGCTTCCATAGAATTTGAATTTTTTTTTGTAATAATATAAACTAGAGGAAGATATCTTGATTATGGTTGCTGATTTGAGTTTGGTGAAGCAGAATGTAAGTTCAGGGATGCTATCAATATGCCAGAGGGCTTATCAGGCTTTCATGACTCCAAAAACAAAAGGTGGTGCTACCTGGGACAGGGGAGATGAGTATTGCTTAGATCAAGGCAGAGTTTCAGTTTCATAAAGACTCAATTATTCTCTCATTTTTTATGTAGGTTTTTAACTTCAAATATTGTACTATCATATAGTAACATTTCTTAAAGTGTGCACTCCTATGCTGATAAATCCATGGATAGTCATAAACTGATCAATTTTCTGTAAAAAAAGATTTATTACAATAAACAGATTATCAGTATTGTAGGAAATCCTTTCTATGTTCTTGCCTAGTCACTATCTACTCTGTGTCTCATTAGAGTTACTACCACCATGTCTTCTAATACTGTAATTTTGTCTCTGTTCATACATTATAAAAAACAGTATCATATAGTAACATCTTTTGTATATGCTACCTTTTAAGATGTTATCTGTGAGCTTCATCTGTGTTATTACAAGCAGTTCATTCATTTATTGCTGTATAGTAATTTAATAAGTTTACACAACATCTTTCATCTATATATTATGTTTGATTTGTTCCATGCTTTTGACTGTTATAAACAATGTTGTTATAAATATTATTATGATTCTTTAGGTGAACATATGTTCACACTTATTTTGTCTAGGTAAAAATGGGATTATTGCATCGTAGACTGTGTTTTGATCCTTATTCAATAGATACTATCAAATATTTTTCCAAAAGGTTTGTAGAGTTTCCAGGTATCATAATGCAAATAGGACTTCTATAAGACTTGATGAATCTTCTTGGGGATCAGGATTAGACACTCATGTGTCAAGGTCAAATATCACTTTGGAAAGTACTGTCAAATGTAAAGCACAGCTTAAAAACACCATAGAAATATCATGGAAAATGTGAGGAAACTGCACCCTAAATCTCATAGCAGTGAAAACGACCCAGGCTGACAAGGGAAATTACAGATCTCAATACCTTGGCCTAATTAGCTGTGTGCTTTTTTAACTGAACTCACTAGTTATATACAAATTAAAACCCAAATGACTCTTGCCTTAATAGTAGTATGTTGCAAATATGTTATGTTGTTTCAGTAAGAAGTGTTTTCAGTTTTATAGATAAGAATGTGATGTCAGAGAGATAAAATAATTTGTGAAACATTATAAATTGTGGACATGGAATGTTTTGGTTTTGGGTTTGCATTTTTTTTTGAAGTTAGACTAGTTGAGATATAATTTATAAGCAACAAAAACTACCTTCTGAATGTACAGTTTGATAATGATTTGATAAATATAGGCAGTATAAAACAACTACTGTCATAAAGGTATAAAATAGTTCCTCTTCTCCAACAAGTGACTTTCACGCTTCTTGGTGGTAAGTCTCTCCATATTTGATCTTAGTGGCCATTAAACTGTTTCCCACACACTCCAAGCATTGCCTTTGCAGAATGTCACAGTGATGGTATCACATAGCAAGTCCTTTGTATCAGGTTGCCTTCACTTAGTATAATGATTTTTAGATTTATAGAGGTATCAATACCTATTCCTTTTTTGTTGAAAAGTAATATTCTAATAGATTTTTATTTCACACTGCTAGTTAATGGTTGTTCTAATCATTTTCAGTTTCTGAATATATGAATAAAACTATGAGAAACCTGGTAATTTGCATAGAGTTTTTTTTTTAAATTATTACCAGATTTTTCTATAAATTTCACAACATTGTAATCCCCAGGGTTTTACCCCCCCCCCCCTTTCCCTTCTGCTCAAAGTTGTGCTCTTCAGTTTGGTGCTTAGCTTGTTTTAACTTTTCCCCAAGTCTTTTGTTTATTTTTTCACTGTATCCCTTATGTTAGTGAAGTCATTTGGTTTCTGTCTTTTTCTTCTTGACTTATTTCTGCTAATACGATTCCTTCTAAGTACATCCATGTTGTTATAAAATCGTCAAATTTGTCATTTTTAATTGATGAGTAATATTCCATTGTGTATATGTACCACATTTTTTCATCCAGTCATCTGTTTTGGGGCATTTAGGTTGTTTCCATGACCTTGTAATTATAAATTGTGCTGCAGTAAATATCCGAGCACAAGTGTCCCTTTGTACCCAAATGTAGGTTTCTTTTGGGTAGATTCCCAAGAGAGCAATTGCTGGGTCAAATGGTAATTCCATTTTCATTAACTTGAGGGTCCTCCATACAGCTTTCCATAGTGGTTGGACTAGTTTACATGTAGTAGTGTTCCTTTCTCTCCACATCATTGCCAGCAATTCTTGTTATCTGTTCTTTGGATGTGGGCCATTCTTACTAGTGTAAGGTAGTATCTCATTGTTGTTTTGATTTGCATTGCTCTTATTACTAGCGAAGTTGAGCAGTTTTTCATGTGCCTGTTGGCCATTTGTATTTCCTCTTTAGAAAAGTGTCTTTTTAGTTCTCCCCATTTTTTGATTAGGCTTTTTGTTTTGCTTTTGTTTAGTTGTGTTAGTTCCTTGTGGATCTTCTTTATTAAACCCTTGTCACTCATGTGGAGGGCAAAGACTTTTTCCCATTTGGTTGGGTATCTTTTAGTATTTTTCTGTTGTCTCTTTTGCTGTACAGAAGCTTTTTAGTTTGATGTAGTCCCATCTGTTTATGTTTTCCTTCATTTTTTTGCCATCTGTAGATGTTTCCAGAAAGGGATTTCTGAACTGTAGTTCATGGAGAGTTTTGCCCAAGTTTTCCTCAATGTATGCTATGGTTTCAGGTCTGACCTCTAAGTCTCTTATCCAT
>PVHY01024344.1:0-19749 GCA_004024945.1 Uropsilus gracilis
GTCCGTCTCACCTGCTTCCACTCTCTCCGACAGGGCAATCTGATCAACGCAGGCGGTTGGGAGTGGAGCAACAGGGATATCATGAATTACCGCGCCTGGGAGAGGATGCCTCCCACCACTCCAGAAGCCGGTTACTGTGGGACTGTGTCCAGGAGCTCAGGTAGGAAGCAGGACTGAGGACTTGCTGGGGGAAAACCATGCTCTCAGGGTCTCTCGCCCAACCGGGAATGGGAAGTTTGCTCTGCTTTCTCTCAATCCTCCTCATCTCTCCTTTCCTGCTCCCTTGCCCTGGAGCTGAACAATGGGGACCCTGGCAGATAGTCTTGGAACTGAGCCAGAAAGGGGCAAGCTTTTCAGCTGCTGGCAAATCCCTGCAGGCCCATCATCAGCTCTTCTCTCCCTCCAGATTACAAGAAATGGAAGGATTATAACTGCGATGGGAACCTCCCCTACATCTGCAAGTTCAAGAGCTAAGTTGGGATGCACCCAGAGTGCTGGGGCTCAGCTCCCCACACATCTGACCCTATCTGACAGCACAGCCTGGAAGGAAGAGTCTCCTGGACCCTCCACAAAACCCCTTCACTCTCCTATTTTCTTCTCCCAGCTTCATTTCAGGCTTTACACTAGTCTTTAAGTATTCTGTGGCCTTCATATTCTGCAAGCAATAATAAATATTTGAGTGCACAGCTGCTTGGTTTTGTGTTCTGTTTTCAGCTTGATTCTTGGCGGGAAAAGGGTGTGTGAGAGGAAATCGAGGTCCTTTCATGCAAGCCCTGAGAAAATGACTAAATGCCCATTAACAGGGATGGATCTATGGGGAGCATGTGGGCACTCTTCACACATGACTTGTGTCTAGCACAGAGGTGACCCTCACTCTCCCACACACTCTTCTATCTTTTCTTCTGACCCACAGCGACAGTGGAGTATGAGGTTTGTGGAAAAGCAACTTTGCATGTTCTCTAAGATATCATTTTTTCTTTTTCAAAACTACCTTTGATTAAGACAAATGTAAAGTACAGTAGGATGTTAATTGCTTGGTATTCAGGGTACAATGCTATTAAGGATTGCAACGCTCACTCAAAAACATGAAACAAGTAGATATCTGAGCAATCTCCAAACCAACAATGGTTTCTTGGGCTCTTCCCCTACTGTCTGCACAGCCTTCTCAATATGTGGAACCTCAACCATCATTTCTCCTTAACTCCATCAAAGTGATTTGATCACAAACTTTAGGAACATCAAATAGTAGTTTTGCATAATTTCAGTGCTGATGGTTGAAGAGTAAGAATCCCCTGGGTCCCATGACTCTGGCCCCTCCAGTCCTATCTTTGGGTGGGAGAGGCCACAGTCCTTTCCGGTTCTGCACCAGAAACTAGTGCTGTCTCACAGAAAGCACAGCTTTGGCGTGGGCCAGGGTGTGGGTGGGACTCCCCCTCTGGTTCATTCGCACTGTAGCCATTCCTCTGCTTGAGTGAGACAAACAACAACTCAGATCAGATAAATTTGAAGAGACAGAAAAATAAAGGCCATGAACACACCCATCATCAGCCCAAAAGAACATGGTCGGAACTCCAAGACATAAGATGGTTGTGGAGGAGAGAGAAGACATGTCACCAGGAAACACTGACAACATTTCTGATGCCAGGGCTAGACTTCCCACCCATAGACACTGTCAACATGAACAGGTAGACCCCCCCTCTCACCCTCAAATATCAATAATCACCCTAAATGTTAATGGTCTAAATGCACCCATCAAAAGAAAGAGTAGCTCACTGAATCAAAAAAGAAAACCCAAAATTCTGCTGTCTGCAAGAAACTCGCCTGAACTCTAATGATAAACATAGTCTAAAAGTAAAAGGTTGGAAAACTATTCTGCAAGCAAATGGACCCCAGAAGAAGGCTGGAATAGCCATATTAGTTGCAGATAAAGCAGGCTTTAAGGTAAAAAATGTGACAAGAGATAAAGACAGACTCTATATAATGGTAAAAGGGTCAATCCATTACAAAGACATAGCAATTATTAACATAGTCACCATATGAGGGAACACCAAAATTCATCAGAAAACTAACAGCACTGAATGCAGACATCAATGAAAATACACATGTGGTAGCTGATTTCAACACCCCACTCTCATCAAAGCACAGATCAACAAGACAAAAACTATATAAAGACACAAAAGCTCTAAACAAATATCTTGGCCAACTGGACCTAATAGATATCTACAGAACGCTGCACCTTCAAAGAAAGGAATATACCATCTTCTCAAATGTACATGGATCATTCTCAAAAACTGATCACATAATAGAACACAAAACAAATATTAATAAATATACAAAGATTAAAATACTACCAACTTTTTCTCTGATCATAAAGACATCAACCTAGAAATCAACAATGAAAAAAAAAAAAAGCAAGAAGAGCGCCCAATACATGGAGAATGAAAAACATGCTACTAAACAAAAAATGGGAAATTGAGGAAATTAAAGAAGAAATTAAAAACTACTTTGAAACAAACAGCAAAGAAGAAACAGCATTCCAAAATGCCTGGGACTCAGCAAAAGCACTTTTAAGAGGAAGCTTCATAGCAATACTGGCTCGTATCGAAAAGCAGGAAACTAACCAAAGAAATAACCTAATTTCCTAATTCAAAGAATTAGAAAAGGAGAAACAAAAAAATCTAAAACTGAGCAGAAGACAGGAAATAATAAAAATAAAAGCAGAACTAAATAATCTAGAAATCAAAAATAGCATCCAGAAGATCAATAAAGCCACAAGCTGATTCTTTGAAAAAGTAAATAAAATTGATAAACCCCTTGCAAAACTCACAAAGAAAAGAAGAGAGAACACTTAAATAAACTGGATCACAAATGAAAGAGGAAAAATTACAACGGATGCATCATAAATCCTAAGGATAACCAGAGATTACTATGAACACCTGTATGCAAACAAATACAGCAACATGGAAGAGATGGACAGATTCTTGGAAAGATACAACCATCCAAAACTGAACACAGAAGAAGTAGAGAACTTAAACAAACCAGTCACAAGGAGTGAAATTGAAGCAGTCCTCAAAACTCTACCTAATAACAAAAACTCAGGACGAGATGGCTTCACAAATGAATTCTACCAGATATTCCAAGTGGAAATAGCACCTGCACTGCTAAAGTTTTTCCCAAAAATTGAGAAAGAAGGAAAACTGCCAAACATATTCTATGAAGCAAACATCACTCTCATACCAAAAGCAAATAAAGACAGCACAAAGAAAGAAAACTATAGACCAATTTCCTTAATGAACACGGACACAAAAAAATTAAATAAAATCCTGGCAAATTGAATTCAATGATGTAAAAAATTATTATTCACCATGACCAAGTGGGATTTATCCCAGGGGCACAAGGATGGTTCAACATTCAAAAATCAATTAATATAATCTACCATATCAACAAGGAGAAAACCAAAAACCATATGGTCATATCAATAAATGCAGAGAAAGCATTTGATAAAGTTCAACACCCATTTATGATAAAAGCTCTTGAAAATTGGGGATAAAAGGAGCACATCTCAACATAATAAACACCATCTATGACAAACCTACAGCAAACATAGTCTTAAGTGGGGAAAAACTAAAATCATTCCAATTAAGATCTGGAACCAGGCAAGGATGTCCACTTTCTCCACTACTGTTTTAACATCGTACTTGAAGCTCTAGCCAGGACAATAAGGCAAGAGAAAGACATCAAAGGGATACAAATAGGGAACAAAGAGCTGAAGCTATCACTATATTCAGGCAACATGATTCTTTTTGTGGACAACCCAAAAAAATCCACAGAAAAGCAATCTGAAGCAATACACCAGTTCAGCAAGGTAGCTGGTTACAAAATGAACACACAGAAGTCAGTAGCTTTCCTATAGACAAAAAGCCAAGCAGAAGAAGAAATTTTTTTAAATATCACTTACCTTTGCACTGAAAAATATTAAATACCTGGGAATAAACCTAACAAAACACATGAAAGGACTATACAAAGAAAACTTTAAAATGCTGCTAAAAGAGAAAGAAGACATAAGGAAATAGAAAGACATTCCCTGTTCATGGGTTGGAAGAATTAACATCATCAAAATGGCCATCCTTCCAAAAGCAATCTACAGATTCAATGCAAGCCCTATAAAAATTCCAACAACATCATTTAAAGAGATAGAACAAAAATTACTGAAATTCATATGTAATAACCAAAGACCTCAAATATCAAAAACCCTCCTGGCCAAAAAAAAGAGAGAATGGAGGCTTAATTATTCCAACTTCAAGTTATACCACAAAGCCATAATCATTAAAACAGCGTGGTACCAGTACAACAACAGACGATCAGACCAATGGAACAGAATTGAGTGCCTGGAAATAAAACCACACATACATAGTCAACTAATCTTTGACAAAGGAGTGAAAAACTTACATTTAAACAAAGTCAGTCTCTTCAGTAAATGGTGCTGGGAAAATTGGACCAAGACATGCAAAAAAAATGAACCAAGACAACACCCTCACACCATGTAAAAAAAATCAAATCAAAATGGATAAAAGACTTAGATGTCAGACCTGAAACTATAAAATACATAGAGGAAAACTTGGGGAAAACGTTCTGCAAATTACTTTCTGTCTGGACACCTCTACAGATGGCAAAAAAATGTAGGAAAGCATAAACAGGTGGGACTACATCAAACTAAAAAGCTTCTGTACAGCAAAAGAGACAACAGAAAAAAACAAAAAGAAGCCCAACCAAATGGGAAAAAAATTTTGCCCTCCACAAGAGTGATAAGGGTTTAATAACAAAGATCTGCAAGGAGCTCACACAACTAAATAAAAACAAAACAAGAAGACAAATCAAAAAAAATGGGGAGACAAACTAAAAAGAAACTTCTCTAGTGAAAAAATACAAATTGTCAACAGGCACATGAAAAATTGCCCAATGTCACTAGCAATCAGGGAAATGTAGATCAAAAAGCACAATGAGAAACCACCTGACACCAGTAAGAATGGCCCACATAGAAAAAAACAGTCAACAATCTATGACAAACATCATCCTAAACAGGGAAAAACTAACATCATTCCACTTAAGATCTGGAACCAGGCAAGGATGCCCACTCTGCCCACTACTATTTAACATTGTACTGGAAGTTCTAGCTAGGGCAACAAGGCAAGAGAAAGACATAAAATGGATACAAATAGGCAAAGAGGAACTGAAACTATCATTATATGCTGATGACATGATTATATAGATAACACCAAAAGAGCCACAGAAAATTTGCTTGAAATAGTGAACCAGTTCAGTAAGGTAGCTGGGTACAAAATCAACACACAGACGTCGGTAGCATTCTTATACACAAAGTGTCAAATAGAAGAAGAAGAAATCAGAAAAACCATCCCATTTACCATCACACCGAAAAAAATTAAATACCTGGAAATAACCCTAACACAAAATGTGAAAGAAATATACAAAGAAAATTTTAGAACGCTGCTAAAAGAGATAAAAGACATAAGGAAATGGAAAGACATTCCCTGTTCATGGATCGGAATAATTAATATCATCAAAATGACCATCCTACCAACGGAAATCTACAGATTCAATGCAATCCTGATAAAAATCCCAATGACATTTCTTAAAGAGATAGAACAAAAATTACTGAAATTCACATGGAATAACAAAAAATCTTGAATATCAAAAAGCCTCCTGACCAGAAAAAAAAGAGAATGGAGGTATTACAATTCCAAACTTCAAACTATACTACAAAGTCATAATAATTAAAACAGCATGGTATTGGTACAAAAACAGATGGTCAGACCAATGGAACAGAATTGCGTGCCCTGAAATAAAACCACACATATATAGTCAACTAATCTTTGACAAAGGAGTGAAATACGTACCTTGGAACAAGGATAGCCTCTTCAACAAATGGTGCTGGGAAAATTGAACTAAGACATGCAAAAAAATGGACCAAGACAACTCCCTCCCACCATGTACAAAAACCAGCTCAAAATCGATAAGAGACTTAGAGGTCAGACCTGAAACCATAGCATACATAGAGGAAAACTTGGGCAAAACTCTTCATGAATTA
Source organism: Uropsilus gracilis (assembly GCA_004024945.1). Classification (NCBI taxonomy): domain Eukaryota; kingdom Metazoa; phylum Chordata; class Mammalia; order Eulipotyphla; family Talpidae; genus Uropsilus; species Uropsilus gracilis. The sequence continues at coordinate 6,107 of PVHY01024344.1, forward strand.
CAGTTCAGAAATCCCTTTCTGGAAACATCTACAGATGGCAAAAAAAATGAAGGAAAACATAAACAGATGGGACTACATCAAACTAAAAAGCTTCTGTACAGCAAAAGAGACAACAGAAAAAACAAGAAGCAGCCCAACCGAATGGGAAAAATTTTTGTCCTCCACAAGAGTGATAAGGATTTAATAACGAAGATCCACAAGGAACTCACACAACTAAACAAAAGCAAAACAAGAAGCCCAATCAAAAAATGAGAAGAACTAAAAAGACACTTCTACAAAGAGGAGATACAAATGGCCAACAGGCACATGAAAAATTGCTTAATGTCACTAGCAATCAGGGAAATGCAAATCAAAGCCACAATGAGATACCACCTTACACCAGTGAGAATGGCCCACATCCAAAGAACGGGCAACAAGAATTGCTGTTGAGGATGTGGTGAGAAAGGAACACTCTTACACTGCTGGTGGGAATGGAAACACTCTTACACTGCTGGTGGGAATGTCAACCACTATGGAAAGCTGTGTGGAGGACCCTAAAATTAATGAAAATGGAACTACCATTTGACCCAGCAATTGCTCTCTTGGGACTCTACCTAAAAGAGACCTCAATGTGGGTACAAAGGGATACCTGTGCTCTGATGCTTATTGCAGCACTACCTACAATTGCAAGAACTTGGAAGCAGTCTAAATGCCCCCAAACAGATGACTGGATGAAAGAAATGTGGTATATATACACCATGGAATATGACTCATCAATTAAAGATGACAAATTTGATAATTTTATGATAACATGGATGTACTTAGAAGAAATCATATTAGCAGAAATAAGTCAAAAAGAAAAAAACAGAAACCAGATGGTTTCACTAATATATGGCTTATAGGGGAAAAATAAACAAAAGCCATGAGGAAAAGTCAAAACAAGCTAAGCACCAAACTGAAGCACACAACTTCGGGCAGGGGGGAAGGGGAGGAATAGGTGGGGAGGGTGGGGGGTAAATCCCTGGGATTACAAAGATGTGAAATTTTTATAAATAAATTTTTATAAAAGAAAAAAAAGACAGCAACAACTGCTGGCATGGATGCGGAGAAAAAGGAACACGCTTACACTGCTGGTGGGAATGTAAACTGTCCAGCCACTATGGAAAGCAGTGTGGAGGAGGACCCTCAAACTAACGAAAATGGAACAACCATTTGACCCAGCAATAGCTCTTCTGGTAATCTACCCAAAGGAGACCTCGTACTTATACAAAGGGACACCTGCACTCAGGTGTTTATCGCAGCACTATTTATAATTGCAGGGACATGGAAACAACCCAAATATCCCAGAAGAGACGAATGGATGAAAAAGATGTGGTCTATATACACAATGGGATATTACTCATCAATTTAAAATGACAGATTTGATGGATTTATGATAACATGGATGTACCTAAAAGAAATCACATTAGCAGAAACAAGACAGAAAGAAAAAGACAGAAACCAAATGGTTTCACTGATATATGGACAGCCAAACGAAAATACATAACATGGGTGGGAATGGACCAGCTGGAGCAGTCAGGGAGGGGAGGTGGTGGGTGACCTCCGGGGACCACAATGATGTGAAATATATATATATAAATAATAAAGAAAGAAATTCTTGGACACAATACATATGGAACATTCCAGTTTTGGGGTCTTACCAAGCAGATTCTTACTGTGAGAGGAACAAACAGTGCTTTGTTGTTGTTGTTGCTTGTTTCTTTATTTTGTCTTTTTTTGTTTTTTATTTTTCATTCTTTAAAACACAATATTGGTAAATGGTTGTTGGGCATCTGCCCTCTCCTTCTGGTGCCCTTTCCCGTCACTCAGACCCTTCTCTCTTTTTTTTTAATCTGTTAAGTCCATTAGTCTCTTCCTTTCCTGCTGCAGGGTCCTTTCACTGGGTGGGGGACTGTGTTCTTGCTACATGGCAAACAGTGGCCATAGGTTTTCAGTCTTAACCTTCACTGGGCAGCCAGTCCATGCTCATTTGTTGTCTAGTCATGTCTTCTCAATGTCGGCTGTTTTCTCCACTCCGTTCTCTGTGCCATTTTCTGTCACTTGCCTTGTAGTTATGCCCTCTGGTCTAGGGGGCCTTGCCCCAGCCATTGACAGAAGAAATTCTCCTTGGGAACAGGCACCTGTGAGTGGCCCTTGCAGATCATTTCCTCTGCCTCAGTTTGCTGCTTTGCTGTGAGGCCAATGCTCTTACTCTTGGCCCTGCCTCCTATGGAATGAGAAAGGGCTCCTTGCTCTCTTAGATGGCCTATGGGACATGGGACTTTGGCTCCCCCAGCAGGTGTGACTTCATCTTGTCCCTGTAGATGTTTCTCAAGTCCTGCATGCACTGGTTCTCTCCAGGTTCCTTCCTTTGCATCCTGCTCACATGTGTGGGCTGGATGTTTCTCTGGCCCCTCACCCATTCTGTGATGATGTTGGTACTATTTGTGCTCTTCTTCTTCCTCCTGAGGACTAGATGGGGTTGGAGTGGAATGAAAGGGAAAGGGGCGTCTGACCAACCCCTCCCCCCAGTTTGTGGCCCAAGTGGGGGGATGGAGCTTGGGTAACAGCACAAGTGCAGTGTTAAGTGCTCACCCATGGGGGCTTGGCTGAGCCAGGTCATGGCTGTCCAATTTGGCAGATAACCACCCTATGAGACATCTGCTTGTGGGCAGACGAAATCCCACCCAGACCACCCAACCCCATGCTCAAGGGCACAGGGTTCCTGCCCAGAGATCCACAGTGCCATGGCTCCCACTGGAAAGGAACCCCAATGGCCCAGATCCCCAGGCTTGCAGGGAGCCATGCAGCTCCCACTGGTGGGCAGGGTTCAAGGCCAAAATAGCATTTTGATTTGTTCAGACAAAACCTTGTTAGCACCAATCTGAATTTTTCTATTTGACTCTTTTTGATGTAGGGGTTCCCTTCAATCACATCATCTTTCGCAATGGTGTATCTAATATGATTGGTCTTGCTAAGGCTCCCCTTCCCTTCCTTGGTTTTGTCTTGCTTTTCTTCAATGACTGTAACAACTGTGATGCTTTTGCCTGTAATACAACACAGAACATTCAGCGGCTTAACTAGCAAACGGATATTTGATTTACGTACGTATTCTGGAAACAGCATTCTCACAGGTTCACCGAAACTCAGAGATGGCAGGCTTTGGTTTCTATGCTCCATGATCATCTCCTTGCCCTCACTGACACAAGGAGCACAAAGGAGCTTTGTCAATAACTTCTAACACAGTAAAAAAGGTGAGAAGATAAGTAACACTTCGTCTCATACACTCTTATTATGGGGAGGTATTACCCCCACACCCCAGTCCTTACTAGTTTTCATCTTAGAATCTCTTTGATACACATTGGCTTGCAGTTCTAATCCTCCCATCAACAACCCAAAACAGAATTGGATTGAAATTCCCGTCATGTTCTCTATGACAAGGATTCTTCTCCTGGGATTGAATGTGCTACTTTTCATAAATAGTCAGGAATTTTGACAGAATTTCAGCCCATCAAACTTTAGAGTCATACATAAGCTCCCAAGGAGCTTCTCACAGATGATAACTTGTTACATTTAAAGTCTTCGTTCAGATTCAGGTTAGGCTTGGACTGAGTTTGTCTGCCTTCCCACTCTCTCGAGCTGGGACAGCCATACTGAAGGTCAACAGCTTCCACCCCAAAGCCCAGCTTACGTGGGCTGGGGCTCATGGCAACTGAGTGTCACCAGCCCAGGGAACTCCAACTCACTCGGGCCACCGCACCAGCAGCTGGGGCAAAAGTTCACAAAAGCCAGGTGAGGTTCCCTCCCAGACTGCACCCTGAGGTGGCTCCCGGTTGCCAAGGAAATGGTCCTGGGAGAAAGGGTAGGACTGCAATTTGCAACTGAAAGGACCCTGGCCATTCAGGTTAGGCTTGGACTGAGTTTGTCTGCCTTCCCAGCCTCTCGGGCTGGGACAGCCATCCTGAAGGTCAACAGCTTCCACCCCAAAGCCCAAAAGCGCCGGCGCCTCTATGTGGCACCGGCACAAACTCAGAAAACAAGGACACTCACTACCAAAAGCACATAGGTAGAGTTAACCACAAGTATATAGGCTTCAACATGCCTAATACTAGAGCAGTAGTCACCCAATATGTAAAGCAGATCCGAAAGGAAAACACAGGAAGGAAGAAAAATATACTCAAGCGAGCCCTAAGAAAAATAACTCACCACCAAAGGATAAACAATCTGAAGAAACCAACTTGGATGGCATAGAAGAAATGCTCCATATGTCAGACAAAGAATTCAGAGTCAACATCATGAAAGCACTCAAAGAGGCCAAGGAAGGGGGGGAAAAAAGGGAAAGCAAAAGGGTAGAAGCCTTCGATGAATTAAGAGAAGTAGAAAAATTTTTTAAAATGCAGCAAAATGAGCAATGTCATCAACGTACAGAAAAATGAAATTGAAACCCTAAATAAGAAACTGCAGTAGATGCAATACATAAAAGGAGAAATAGAAGAATTCAAGAATACAGGGAAGAGCCAGGAAAGCAGATTAGAAGAAATAGAAGAAAGAATCAGCACACTAGAGGATACAGAGGTAGAGAGAACCAAGAAAGAGAAAGAGAAAAGCAGAGTAAGAAAAAATCAGAGATCTGCCAGATAACCTAAAGAAAACAAATATAAGAGTTATTGGAACACCAGAAGGTGAAGAAAAAGACATAGGATCTGAAAGGCTTTTCTATGAAATAATGGATGAAAATTTCCCAAATCTGAAGAAAGAAATGAAAATAGACATACAGGAAGCAAAAAGGACACTAAATTACTTTAATGAAAGAAGAAACACAGCGAGACACATCATAGTAAAACTTACAAAAGCTAAAGATAAAGAAAAACTTATGAGAATAACAAGAGGAAACAGATAATCTACAAAGGAAAACCGATCAGACTGACTTCAGATTTCTCCAGGCAAGGAGAGAATGGTGTCACATCTTCAAAACACTCCAAGACAAAAAGTGCCAACCAAGAATACTCTACCCAGCAAAGCTGTCCTTCCTTTATGAAGGAAAAGTCAGAACCTTCTCAGACAAAAAAAGCCTACAGAAATTTGCTACCACCAAACTCCCTCTCCAAGAAATCCTGAAAGAAGCCCTAAGATTGAAACCTGCAGAAGAATAAAAGGAATGAACAATAAAAAGAAAAAAAAGAACAAACTAAAACAGAACCCCAATGACCACCAGGAACCCATTGTTGAACCCTCAAACATCAATAATTACTCTAAATGTCAATGGGCTAAACTCATCAATCAAAAGACACAGAGTTGCAGACTGGATTAAAAGACAGAGCTCAACATTCTGTTGCCTCCAAGAAACCCATCTGATCCCAAAAGACAAGCACAGATTGAAGGTAAAAGGATGAAAAACAATGCTACAAGCAAACAGCCCCCCTCCCAAAAAAAAGGCAGAAGTAGCCATCCTTATAGCAGACAAAGCAGATTTCAAAATTAAAAAAATAACAAAGGATAAAGATGGCCACTACCTAATGGTTCAAGGGGCAATCAACCAAAAAAGACTTAACAATTATTAACATATACTCACCAAATGAGGGAGCACCAAGATTTATAAGACAACTACTAAGAGAACTGAAAACAAATATAGATGAAAACACATATGTAGTAGGTGATTTCAACACCCTACTCTTTAAAATTGACCACATACTAGGCCACGAGGCAAACATGAATAAATACACAAAGATTAAAATAATACCAACCTTTTTTTCAGATCACAAGGGTATCAAACTAGAAATCAAAAGTGAAAAGGAAGGAAGAAGAACACCTAACACTTGGAGACTGAACAACATGCTTCTAAAGGAAGAATGGGTAACTGAAGAAATTAAAGAAGAAATTAAAACATACTTGGAAACAAACGACAAAGAAAACACAGCATTCCAAAATGCCTGGGATGCAGCAAAAAACATATCTAAGAGGAAGGTTCATAGCAATACAGGCCCATATCAAAAACCAAGAAAATAATCAAAAAAAAACAACCTAATCTACCAACTTGAAAAATTAGAAAAAGAGCAACAGAAAAACCAAAATCCAGCAGAAGACAAGAAATAACAAAAATAAGAGAAGAAATAAATAATCTAGAAGCCAAAAAGACTATCCAAAAGATTAACAAAACCAAAAGCTGGTTCTTTGAAAAAATAAACAAAATTGATAAGCCCCTTGTAAAGCTCACAGAGGAAAGAAGAGAGAAAATTCTAATAAACAGAATCACAGATGAAAGAGGAGAAATTACAACAGACACAAAAGAAATCCAAAGGATAATAAGAGATTACAATGAACAACTATATGGAAATAAATACAACAACCTGGATGAGATGGATAGATTCTTAGAAAGATACAGCTCCCCAAAATTAAACAAAGAAGATATAGAGAACTTAAATAAACCAATCACAAGAGCAAAATTGAAGCAGTCATCAAAACTGTACCTAAAAACAAGAGCCCAGAACCTGATGGCTTTACAAATGAATTCTACCAGACATTCAAAGAAGAAATAATGTCTGTGCTACTAAAGCTTTTCCAAAAAATTGAGAAAGAAGGAAAACTGCCAAACACATTCTACGAAGCAAACATCACACTCATACCAAAACCAAATAAGGACAGCACAAAGAAAGAAAATTATAGACCAATATCCTTAATGAACACAGATGCAAAAATCTTAACCAAAATCCTGGCAAACCGAATCCAATGATGCATTAAAAGCATCATTCACCATGACCAAATGAGATTTATCCCAGGGGCACAAGGACGGTTCAACATTCAAAAATCAATTAATATAATCCACCACATCAACAAGGAGAAAACCAAAAACCATATGGTCATAAATAGATGCAGAGAAAGCATTTTATAAAGTTCAACACCCATTTATGATAAAAGCTCTTGAAAATTGGGGATAAAAGGAGCATATCTCAACATAATAAACACCATCTATGACAAACCTATGGCAAATATCCTAGATGGGGAAAACTAAAAGCATTCCAGTTGAGATCTGAAACTAGGCAAGGATGCCCACTCTCCCCACTACTCTTTAACATTGTACTGGAAGTTCTAGCTAGGGCAACAAGGCAAGAGAAAGACATAAAAGGGATACAATAGGCAAAGAGGTACTGAAGCTATCACTATATGCTGATGACATGATTCTCCATATAGAAAACCCAAAAAAATCCACAAAAAAGATACTTGAAATAATAAGCCAGTTCAGTAAGGTAGCTGGATACAAAATCAACACCCAGAAGTCAGTGGCCTTCCTATATGCAAATTGTCAAATAGAAGAAGAAGAAATCAGAAAAACCATCCCATTTACCATCGCACCAAAAAAATTTGAATACTTGGGACTAAACCTAACAAAAAATGTGAAAGAATTATACAAAGCAAAATTTAGAATGCTCCTAAAAGAGATAGAAGAAGCCATAAGGAAAAGGAAAGATATTCCCTGTTCATGGATTGGAAGAATTAATATTATCAAAATGACCATCCTACCAAAGGCAATCTACAGATTCAATGCAATCCCAATAAAAATCCCAATGACATTTTTTAAAGAGATAGAACAAAAATTACTGAAATTCATATGGAATAACAAAAGACCCCGTATATCAAAAAGCCTCCTGAGCAGAAAAAAAGAGAACGGAGGTATTACTATTCCAAACTTCAAACTATGCTACGAAGCCATAATAATTTAAACAGCATGGTATTGGTACAAAAACAGACAGTTAGACCAATGGAACAGAATTGAGTGCCCTGAAATAAAACCACACATATATAGTCAACTAATCTTCGACAAAGAAGTGAAAAACTTACCTTGGAACAAGGATAGCCTCTTCAATAAATGGTACTGGAAAAATTGAACTAAGACATGCAAAAATATGGACCAAGACAACACCCTCACACCATGTACAAAAATCAACTCAAAATGGATAAGAGACTTAGAGGTCAGACCTGAAACCATAGCATACATAGAGGAAAACTTGTACAAAACTCTCCATGAATTACAGTTCAGAAATTCCTTTCTAGAAACAAATACAAAAGGCAAAAAAATGAAGGAAAACATAAACAGGTGGGACTACATCAAACTTAAAAGCTTCTGTACAGCAAAAGAGACAACAGAAAAAACTAAAAGATGCTCAACTGAATGGGAAAAAAATCTTTGTCCTCCATATGAGTGACAAGGGTTTAATAACGAAGATCCACAAGGAACTCACACAGCCAAACAAAAGCAAACCAAAAAGCCCAGTCAAAAAATGGGGAGAAGAACTAAAAAGACACTTCTCTAAAGAGGAAATACAAATGGCCAACAGGCACATGAAAAATTGCTCAACGTCGCTAGTGATAAGGAAAATGCAAATCAAAACCACAATGAGATACCACCTTATGTTGACGGCCGCGTATATACGAGAAATGAAATGACCAGGAGAGATGGCCCAGCCACAGCCGGGGGTCAAATGGAAGTATGAACCATGAAACAACTTTATTAACAAAAGGGAGAGGTATTTATAGACACAGGTCAAAGGCCTGGCAGGGCCTGATGAAGGTCTGGTGAATTCCATGAAAGATAAGCCATCCTGGGAGACAAATTAACTTTCTAAACAAAGTGTAATTCTGAGGATGCAGAGGTGGTCTCTAATCCTGGGAAGAGCTTCACATTGATAAGGAAAAACCAGGCGTGCCATTTGCTTACATCAAAGGGTCATTCCAGATAGCTCTCCTAGGTTAATGGGAGAGGTTTTCCTTTATCTCGTCCGGCAAGACTCTTTTGGAATGCAAATGGCGCACAGCAACCTTACACCAGTAAGAATGGCCCATATCCAAAAACGGGCAACAAGAATTGCTGGCGAGGATGTGGAGAGAAAGGAACACTCTTACACTGCTGGTGGGAATGCAAACTAGTCCAACCACTATGGAAAGGGGTGTGGAGGATCCTCAAGTTAATGAAAATGGAACTACCATTTGACCCAGCAATTGTTCTCTTGGGAATCTACCCAAAAGAGACCTCAATGTGGGTACAAAGGGACACCTGTGCTCGGATGTTTACTGCAGCACAATTTATAATTGCAAGGTCTTGGAAGCAACCTAAATGCCCCAAAACAGATGACTGGATGAAAAAAAATGTGGTACATATACACAATGGAATATTACTCATCAATTAAAAATGACAAATTCGACGATTTTATAACAACATGGATGTACTTCGAAGAAATCATATTCGCAGAAACAAGTCAGAAAGAAAAAGACAGAAACCAAATGGTTTCACTAATATATGGGATACAGTGGAAAAAAAAAAACAAAAGCCATGAGGGAAAGTCAAAACAAGCTAAGCACCAAACTGAAGTGCACAACTTTGAGCAGGAGCTAAGGGGGGCAGAATGGAAGGGAGGGTGGAGGGGTAAACCCCTGGGATTACAATGTTGTGAAATTTATATATAAATAAAAATAAAATTAAAAGTACAGTAGCAACAAGGAAAAAAATAATAAAGTCTTCGTTCAGATCAGTTTGTCCTTGACTTTTTTATACATATTCTTCTCCCAGAGAGCTCCTTGTCCCTTTCTCTATCACAATTGAGAACAGATGTTCTCAGGCACTTTCTATGTCTGTTCCTTGCTCACCCATTCTATCCCATCAAATCTTCCATCATTTCTTTATATCTAGGGTGTCAAGGTTTCTAAGCCATTTTATAAGTTCCTTGTTCTCATATATATGCATGTATATTCATTGTATACAATGAATGTATGGCTATGGCCATTTGTATATGGATCACCAGTCCCCGAAATGTGTGTAAGATCATGTTATAGGTAGTATGTGAATTTCAAAAAATTTCCTTTTCCAAGAAATACAGGATGGTCTCATTTACATGAGAGCTATGGGGAAAACAAAGAGACAAGAAAATTTAAAACTGTAAGCAGAACTGAAGTATAGAGCAACAGAGGGATGAGAGGATAAAATAGGGAGAAGACATGGGTACAAGAGATTAAAATGGTTCACAGGTGATAAGGTGGTGGGAGAACCACAATATAGACAGTGATGTAAACCTTATATATGTGTGTGTGTGCACAATCAATTCAAAAAATATCAATAAAATAAATAATTAATATTAATAATAATTTCCTCTTCAGACTCTTCCCCTGGGTTGCAACTCAACAATCCCTTATCTATTTTGCTGCTAAAATATTCTCAACTGCCTTCTGGTCCTCTTTCAATTAGATCTTTTCTTTGATTCACACAACCTTAAAATATGCTTTATTTTCACAATCCCTTCCATAATTTCTGGTACAGCCTCATTTTATATACTCCCCACTGCAGTCTTGCTTTAAACATTTCATTACGTCGTTCTTCCTTTTTTGGAGAATAGCATTCTACTCAATGAAACCTGAGCCCTGTGGTTGTCCCACTGTCCTTAGGACATTCTGTCCCTAAGGCTACCACAGGCCACTTTGACAGTCCCAGAACGTCAGTTTTCTCTGGGCACAGGCATCCTCCTATGTCTTTCTTCAGTGTCGGAGGTACAACCCACTGCCGTCAGACTCATCTCTCAGCTATCTTACCTGTCTTTTAGTAATGGACTTCTTTTTTTGTGCTGGGCACACAAGTTGCTATTTTGTTTTCATGTTCTAATTCCATGACATTAAATTTTTGTTTTTCTACTTGATGAAATAAATCAGTCAGCCCATTCTTTCTACTGTCCAACAATGACTCACCATCATTCCAGCAGCCAAATATCACCACTATACTTCTAAACGTTCCCATATTGGTCAAATTTTCTAGCTTCTTACCCACAAGTACTTCATAAAAAGCAGCTTTGATGAATGGTGGAACAAAATCTCCACTCCCTGTTGTTCTTTAGTATACGGAAAAAACTATTTATTTATTCCTATGAATTTTTATGTTAGCTTTTCAAATTATCTGAAAGCTATATCAATATTTTATCTGTTTTCAGATTGAAGTATATAGTAAGAAGAATTCGATTGAGGGCTTTGAGGCTTTCTCTTTATAAACAAAATAGATCTTTCTACATATATAGGCTTTCTTTGTTGTTTAAAAGTTTATGGTAATTTGAATGCATTTTTTCATATATATACATATAGATGATACATATATTCCTACGTGCCTTATATATGTCCTATTAAAAATTGGTATCTTTATAAAATATGCCTCCATCGGTTTCTGGAATAGAAAATCCATTTGGAAATTATATGTTGATCACTTGCGCTGAGTTTTACCATTGATTTGAACACTTATTTTTAAAACACTTTAGGGCTAACTATGAAGAAAATAGATGTGCTATTAGTCTAATTCTGATTATTCTTCTTCATATTGGAATTTTTCTTTTGTCCCCCTTAGCATAATTCCATAACATGACATTGTTTAAGAGAATCGAAATGTGGGATATTTTTTTCTTTCTGATGAATAAGGAAATGTCTGTGACGTCTGACCTACTGAAGACTGTATAAGTGCATGTGTCATCTTAAGGGATTCCTAATGACACCTATTTTGTCAAGAATTTTTCTCACAGGTGGGTGAAGCTTTGCATGGAAGTATTGCTTCTAAGATAATCATACTTGGATTCTTCTGTAACTTTTCATGTGAGCGTCAATGACAATAGCTGATTCGCACTTAAACTCATCTCACATCCCTGAGATCACTTCTGCTTTCTCTTCATTAATGAGAGGCACTGGAGAATTTATTTGACATTTATGCAAGAAAATTGCTTTATGGCCCTGAGTCACTTAAAATTAAAATAGTATTTTTGAAATGCTTCACATCAAGTTTTCCTTTTTGTAAAAGGTTTTCGCTTGATATTTTCAGACAAATATTCAAACAATACTGTGATAAGCCTCTGTTGTAGCCCCAAGAGAGGTCAACAACACCTTATGACTTCTGTTTCATCTGTATCCTTTATTACTCTGAATTATTTGAAAATAATGCAAATAATATATTTTTTAAAGTTTTTCATTGTGTATTCTCAATGCTAAGAATCATTGAAATGACACAATAGCAGACTCAACCAGAATTTATAACCAATTCAGAGGCTCACGTTTACTGAAATCTCTAATGAGGCTGTAAACATCATCCAAGCTTTGCCCTTGACTCTCAAATGAGAAATCCTTGATATGGTAGTACTGGCATCTGGTCTTATCACCTTCAATTCATTAGAAAAGGAAAGAGAGTCATTGGTCTGAACAGTTCTCATTTCTAGATGGCTACTGAAACTTTGCCTGTTATATGAAGTCTTCATCATCCTCTGTACACTGGGAAAGTTGTAGCTCAGTATTTGCCAGAAGTTCTCAAACTGCTTCCAACAGGATGTTTCATACTCTCAAAATATTAGGTACCAAAAAATGTTTTTTCAGATAAGTTATTAATATGTGCAAAGCTATATATTTGAAATAATATACATATATTACTTTATTTACTCATTCTGACTTTGGAACAGGTGTTAACTAAATGCATGTTACATGATGAATTCAGAATGCTTTGTAATACACCTTTCGGGAACAGGCCTATAAAATAACACATAAGACCTCTCTTTATCAAATGTTTACTCTGTCAACACTACAGTAGTGGATCAACTTTCTCATCAGTGTGGGTAAGATAATAAAACTTGTAAAAGGATTCAAGGACTAAAGATCTTAAATTTTAATTTAACCGTCTTCATTACTTCACCTAGTCTATCAAGAGTCTTCTAAGTGATCTGTCTTGTTAGTTGCAAGCATGTGGATGGGGCGAAGATCATTGAAGCTTGACTGACGCAAGTTGCACACACTTGCCCCCTTGCTTTTCATATTCATATAAACATCAACAGAGTATAAATAACAGATGACATCTCACGGTGGTCAGGAGAACGATGGCCTCCCTGTCCTGCTGACATGGGCTTGCAGACCCTATGTGGAAACAGGGCGAGAAGGTGGACATGGTGGCATCAAATTGCCAGCTCAGCACTGAACTGAACTGAAAACTCATGGAGCAGTATTCCCTCAAGAGAGCGGGGGAAGCCAAGAATCTCTCTCTGCTTGTCTTTAAATCCTAACTGGCCTGTGAACTCATAGATGTTTCCTTGTTTCCTTTACAGGTGGCTATAATATTAGGTCAAAAGCCCTACACGTTACTCCTTCCTTGTTCCTTTTAGTCCAACAATGCTTTCTATAAAGCACATCCATTCCCATACACCTCCCGTTGACTAACTGCTTGTTTTCACTGATCCCACAGGAAAGTGACAAAATCACCTCGATGCTTCTAGAAGTGAGTTCCTGACAGGATGCAAAACATATCTCTGATGTTTCTTAACAGTCAAGCGCCACAGTATCTTCTAAACACTGTACCTGAGACCATGTTGATTGGCTTTGTTCTCTTAGTTCTCCGCTACCAGGATGAAAAGGAGCGGGAAGGTTCCAACGACACCTGTTTCAGGAAAACTCTGTCCTGTTATCAGGAAAGAACAATATTCCCGGCACCGCCCTGTCGCTGGCCGTCAAGCCGCCTCCCCATGGCGAGAATCCCCTGGCATCCATGCCAAGCCCTTCCCGGAGCCCCATCCCCATCTCGCTCCTGCTCTTTGATTGGTGGGCTCCTCCTCAGAGCCTCCTTAAAAGCCCGG